>DWPA01006309.1:0-11097 GCA_018251375.1 Calpodes ethlius
AATGGTTCGTTGGTAAAGAATGCATAGAGCATTAAGCTCGCCATTTGTATCCGATAAAGGTTAAATAAATAAACGATGGATTCCCAAACGCTTATCGCTCCTTCTTACTGGATCTCCAGCCCATCGCAACTTCAGCGGGATAAAAATTTATAACAAATATTTTTAATCGCTTAGAAGTGACGGCAACAAGAACAATTGATCGAGTTTGGCCACAGGCTATTAGCAATATATTAATTCGCGTTAGCTGTACGAGCAGCTGCACCCAACATCACTATAAACAATGTTTCGTTCGTACATTATTATCGAAATTTCTAATATTACGGCTGTCATAACAGTAATTAAAATTCACGGCACGCAATCTGTTTTAAGCGAAAATGCATTGAAATTAACAAGCTAATTTACGTGGCTTCCATTTGTCTAGACCGCATTATTAATAAAATTAAATCTGATAACTGGTCACTAGTTTTGTATCGTTTGGGAATTACTTTTAGTGTAATGGAACTATAGAAATTAATGGTTTTATTACGTATGTATAATAACTAATATTATAAATGAGAAAGTGTATTTGTTTGTTTGTTTGTCATTCTTTCACAGCGCAACGGAGTAAGGCTATAGTATGATTTTTGGTTTGGAGATAGTTGGGAGGACGACGAATACGTTCCCGTAAATTCTGAAGTTGTCACTTGACATATACGTTGAATATTACACATTCACTTGTAAAAATTAGAAGCCAAGATAGTTTTTCTTTAAAATTCATTACTATGTATAACATTGCCGACTTTTTTCACATGCCTATTTTACTTACAGAGGGGACACTTGGCCCTAAACGAAACTAGCGCTTTAAGTTTAATATTTAGCAAATAAATTTTTGAATAGATTGAAAACTCATAATATTTTTAAAAAACTTTTAATTTCACACTATGTGAAAAAAAAGAAAAAAGATATCTCCAATTTATATGTAGGGGGATATCCAAAAAAAAAAAATGTTTCTACTACTTCATCGTGGTAAAAATGTTTTCCAGCACAAAGAGTCTCTTCAATATTCTGTGGACGAAAGAATATAACGAAACTATAGACCGCTTCGTTTTGACTATCGAATCCCAAAAAAACAAAATGGCTGCGGCTAAGAGCGGCTATGCCAACTTTCAAAAAAAATTTGAACCTTTTCGTAATATATAGTGTTTGGGGTCTATATTCTGTATATCTATTTTACCTTTACTATATACATTTTTTCCTCGGAGTTTCCTCCTCTTTATTGCTTTCGCCGTCACGCCATATTCTCCATACTCCGGAGCATGCAGCACGAATCTCACTAAAACATCACTTCGCACGTCATATTGTAAGTCACAAAACCAATAATCATACGTCGTCGTTGTCTTAAGAGCTAGTTCTTATTTTCTTCCTAGTCACTACTTTCTTAGCCGGCAATGTATCGGCGATTGATGTTGCTGGTGTACATGAGTTTTGTCACTTACCATCAGGTGTTTTTCTGCTTATTTGTTGGATATTTACATAAAAAGTCGTAGCAATTAGGCGAAAGAGGCACTTTGTATTTTTAAATCATGGTAAGTAGTCCTATTCAAAGTTTATCACAGATGTCCACGGGTGGTAGAGGAACGGTGACAATGCAAGTTCGTCTACTATCCATATCATATATAAAGTAAGCGAGCCATTTGATGAAAAATGGTTGCCGTACAAGTAGTAAGTTAAATTTGTTTAAATATTTGCTTTTATTCAATTATATGATAAAACAATTATTAAATTACAGTGACGCTAATCAGAGGAGCAGTCTCAGACGCTTATAGATCGATGTATTTGTTAAATTGCCGATAAATATTACAAACATTGTTTTATAAATAAATATAGATATTTGTTGCACTTATTTAAGTGGCTTCTTCTATTTATATATAAATGTATGTTTGACTGTATGTCCTTTATAGAATCGTAAACTATACATTTGATCATGTGGTGATCCTTAGCTGAGTTGTCGTGTATGAGCCCACGAAGGTTTCTGAGTTGGTAAGACCAATTTTCGACAGGTGGCGCTACTGATATTACCTTTTTTTAGTTTTTGGCGTAACAACGCGCGCAGGGTTCAGCTAGTAAATTATAAAACTGTAAAATAGATGAAAATCTCAATATAGGCGCAATATCAATGATTCTGCTACAACGAAAAAAAAATGTTTATTTTCGGATTATGGGCATTTGTAATCTCTGTTTTGTGTATACCATTCGTAACATAGGAACTCGAAGTGTAGAGAGTGAATGTGTGTTTTTTTTAATAAGTATTATATTTTATATACATACATATTTCATCCTGCATAAACTAATAAGAACGTTGCTACGCCGGGTAAAAGGGATTTCTATATTATTCAGCCTAATGTGCTCTCAGCTGGGTCGAGGCTCGTAGCTACATAACATATCTCTCAGGAATTCAACTGGAACGCAAAATATAAGATACAAAGATCCTTTGAGTTGTTCCGGTAAACTAAAATAAATCTGAATTTCTATGGAATAGGAATTAGATTCCTTTGCACCTAGTTACAAAGTTCGTTACAAGAGATCATAATACGTTATAATACTCCTATTATTAGGGAGTATATTGTTAAAGATCATGCAATATTTCTAATTACCTAAGTCTATTAAGTTGTATTAAAAATAATTTCTATGCATTTTAGATATAGTATGTTGCTTTTGCCTCAAGGCTTGTGTAACTGTAAATAATAAGTAATTATGTAATTTTAAACATAAACAAAAATCAATGAACTTGTATTATAATCGCAGTAAGGATTTTGATATGTTTGGTGAATCCCTAAATTATTAATTTATACTAATATTATAATGCGAAAGCATGTTTGTTTGTTTGCCCTTCTTTCACGGAGCGACGTAGTGTTGCTATGGTATGATTTTTGGTTTGGAGATCTTCGGGAGAACGAAGAGTACTATAGACTACTTTTTACCGAATAAGAACATCTCATTTTTGTGGAAAGATCCGTTACGATGTATGTTTTAGCCAAATTAAAGAAAGTATTTAACAACAAATCGTTGCCTGGAAACCACACACACACAGTCTCACACACGTGGGTGGAGCGGCGGACAACATCTAGTCTTTGTATAAATTCGAACATGAATATATTCACAAACATTTTAAGCATGAATATCTCTCAAGCAAAATGGCCGTGACACACGGATAACTAGACGTAACGAATCCCCTAATGCCATTTGGCTCAGAATCCTAATAAGTACGAAAATCTTTACCTAAGTTGGAGAGAGAGAATGAGAGATAGAGTGAGAGGGATTGAAATGTCTCTCACCTAGTTGGTTGTTAAAGCGATTCAGTCTTGTTCCGTAGCAAAAGTTTTTACTACAGAAACCATTGTCTACTTTCAAGTTTCACTTTAAAATCTTTTTACTTAAAATACTTATTCGTACAGCTGTAGTTTGATTGAAACAAGTTTCGAATAACTTCTCAGGATTATTTCACTTTATTGCATTTCTTTTCAATTTGGATGAAACCCATTAACGGATCAGCTAAGGCGACTTCTCGCAGCTGTATCTTTTAATATAGTTTAAAGCAGATGTGAGTGTGAATATTAAATGAAAGATGGAACTTTGAAATTTATTGAAATTAACTTTATCCATATCAAAACTCTCAGTCAAGTTTTTATTCATAATATGAAAAGTATTAGAAAGTTTTAGTGAATAGTTCAGTTATCAAAACGAACCTTTATAGTTTCGTCTTGTCGGTCCGTCTGCCAGTCCGTTTGCGGTTTGGGTCAGAAACTTTAGAACTAGGAAAATGTCATTTAATATGGGGACGTATTCATCCTGCTAAGGAAACGGTAGAATGAAAGTATTTATTCGAGTAGGACAAAGAAGTTAGTAAGTCCTATTAATATTGGGTTTATCGGAACATCAGTTTGTTGCCATATATTAGTAAGTGAACTATAGACGTCGGGACTGTTATTGTACCCCAATATAATGTAATCCAAGTACCCCTAAATCAGGACCTAGCGCGTTCCTTTAAAAGCAAGAGCGGACTGAACCTCGTTTGGCATTCTTTGCGTGGCGTTTGGATGTTAGGGTCGTTTTAGAGACAGTTATATCTAAGTTAATTAATTGTTACACTGTAATTAGAAGTTGTGTGATTTTCCTTTTTTTATTACAGTCCTCTGATCTATAAGAATATAGTTAGTAATCGTTAGTACGTTTCCAGGCGAACCGTAAATGCTTTTTGTCACCTATTTATTTACCACCTACTTAATGGCGAATTCCGAGACTGGTGATTGCACTAACATAGGGAAGATAAAAAAAGCTTTTTGACTCCTATTTCTCTTCAAGACATTATAGGCCTAAGTCTAATAGTTGATATATTAAGGCTAATAGTCAGTATGCCTTATGTTTTAACGAATTAAGTTACAAATCCTCAGGAATTACGTGTTTTTAAAAATATTTATTCTAAGTCCTAATTTTTGAAGATACAAGGTAACTTGTAGACAATTTTAATTACATTTTTACTCCACAATCCAAATATTGCGTAAAGTTTCCCGAAGAAAATTTGATATAATACGAGTAATAGTGAAAGAACGTACCGTTTATTTATGATACATAAAAAAAAAAACTGCCGGACTAAAATTTACTTTGTAACAAACAAATACTTTATTTACACCTATTTTTAATTGTATTGCGAAACAAATCAATTTAGTTCAAACAAAATTGTATTATTCGTCGCGATTATTCTGCATCAACAATTAGTAATACAACTGAGTCCAAATTGGATATTAATCATAATGAAATTATGGAAGTCCAAGAAATTCTTCCGTTTCAAAAACTGTACGTTATTATGGAAAATAATAAAACATCTCAGTATATATTAAACTAAAATTAACATGTACTTCAGTTTTGTAGATTATTTTTATTTTTTATATAACAAAATACGTTTGTACATAACCTTTAATTTGATTGGAATCCAGTCTGAAGAGTATCCTGTGTTGGACTACAAGAGACGATCATTTGTTTTCATAGGTAGCACCGCATCTCTAACCAACTTCGAAAGGAACAAATTATTACTACTTATTATTAACAAGACAATCCACACTCATATTATAAATGCGAATGTATGTTTGTTTGTTTGGCCTTCTTTCACGACTCAACGGAGCGTAGCTATAGAATGATTTTTGTTTTGGAGATAGTTGAGAGGACGACGAGTGTTATAGGCTGGTTTTTACCGCGAATAAACATCTAATTTCTGTGGAAAGATCCATTACGATGTATATTTAACCAAATTGAAGTAAGCGTCTAACAACAAAGCGTCGACTAGAAACCAATAATGGAAAGAAATTGTCAATCTTTTTATTGCTGTTCTTATCTCACACGTGTGCGAAGCCGCGGACACTATTAAGTTACTAATAATAGTCCTAACGTCCACAGTTATCTTACTAACGAATAAACAGAAACTGATATTTTTATTAATATCTAATACCAATTCTTATCCCATATTTTTATTTTCAAGTTAGCTTTTAACCTTGTAAAAAGCTCAGGCCCGGCTCTGTATCGAGTACTATTCTGAATTAGACATAGGGATCTGAAGTACTGTTCTCACAAATGAGATATTTTGGCCTAATGTGAGATTTTGCCTAAATAGGCAGAGGTGATAATTTTTTTTTTAAAGTAGATTTTATGTACCTCGATAAGCTACAGGCTATTTCTATAGCTACTAGTATCTACTTGCAAGATTAATTTAAAAAATATACCGACGTTTCCATTTCGATGATTCAATGAATCAAAATCTCACGAACTCAGTAAGAAACTTTCTCAGAACTTGCTGCTGTAAGTACAGTCTACCTATATTACAAATCTTCCTTGGCATAATCACTAGCTTTGCTAATTTATTACAACATACTATTTTCAATTATATTTATATTTGTTTCTTTAATATCACTAAAGAGCAAGTTAACAAGCTTGAGTGATTTTAAAACTTTTGCGTCAGATTTATATTTGTCATTCGCAAATATGACGATATTTCAGGATTTTATGCTAAACTCAAGCAGCTCCCAGTACCTCTTTGCCGGAATAGTCGTGTACTTTTTATTCTGTACTGTACGCTTTTTAATCTTTCTTCTTTTACTTATCTCAGAAATAAATTTGAATGTCGTTTTCTTACCGATAATCTTTTAATGCTCTTCTCATCTTAGATTATTATCATTCAAATTTCCCCTTATTGTTATTTTCTTTGTCACAATTCTTTTACTATTCCGATAATAAGTTTATGAAATTACTTTATGATCTATGTTTGATATACGTGTGCAATAAAATTTCAATAAAAAATAATAAGGCATGAAATAAAATCAAAATCAATTAAAATCGAGACTTTATTACCACTTACTTAGATATTTAAAGTTATTTACAAAATTTGTTCATAATAAATAATTACATCGAATATTTACATAGATTTTCTCAATAGAATCCCAACAGTAATATTCATATTTATGATCCAAAACATGAAATACAGAATTTGTTCATTTTAAAAAAGATACTTAAAGTTACACTTAATTTTTAAAAGTATAATCTAGAAATTATAAATACTCGCTTATTTTTATATCACATGTCTTTACAACTTTTTATTTACAACCAATAAAAATTATTATTCCATTTATCAAATGTTTGATTTTTATACTTTCGTATTTTATGCCTTCCAGACTATATACATTCATTATCTCAAACATCGAAATTTGACACAAATCTTCGAATTCAATAGAATGCCCTATAGTTGCTTATTGAGTTTGGAAATATCTAACATTATTAACATATGTTATTGCATAGAGAAGAAACAAAAGAGCGTATTATTTATTTTCACATGTATCGTAATAAATTTTAGATAAAATTTGTCATAAATAAAGAATATATATGAAAGGATGAGCTTATGAATATTCAAATAAATTTCCAATTTACGTCAACGTCGATGTCTCTTTATCCATCTATCAAGACAGATGAAAGCAATGACAACAAATGCTGGTTATTCATATCCTAACAATAAAAGAAATGGAAAAACGAGAACGAAGATATTTATGGTAATCGCATACGTCGACGATGTTTGTATGAGATTCCTGTAGTCCTTCGCTTCGTTCTGTGATGGATACGTGTACGTTCTATCCGTGACACTCTTTACATCTGCAGGGCACGGAAGCAATTCAACAGGGATTTGTAGTAATGTTCGTTCGTTTTCAGCCTTAATTCTTTTCGGTTCGTCAATGTACGTATCGTCAACATCTTCGTGAAACACTTCGTCTGTGTCCTCATCTTTCTGTTTCACGTTGACGTCCTCCAAATTGTTAGTACCAATTCTCTCATAATATGTAAAGTGTTCGTTCAAAGCTGGATCTGAGTTAAATTTACACACGAAGTTTTCCAAAGACGTCCTTACTTTAATGCTTTTTGCCTCGTGCCTCAGACGATGCATCCACGCCAGGTGACAATCGCAATCAAACTCATTACCTGCAATAATAGAAACATTGTTTTATTATTAATTTAAATTATCTATTTGAGTAGTTTAAATATCGTTTTATCTTAATACTTCAATTAATATCCTAAGTTAAGTAAAATTCAAAGAGAGTAACCACAGGCATTTAATGACGAAAAGTAATTAGTTCAGTCTATGTTCTTAGAGTGGTTTATAAGGTTTGATTTCGCCGTCTAGGTCTCTGACGTCTGTTAATAACTTTTAATTAATGCAATGATGTATTCCAGTTGTCTTCTTTTTTCCTTAAAAACTATTATATGATGTTTAGTTGGTATTATTTCAATTTTAAAATAATATATTTTAACTTTGTCATTGCCACCGTACTACAGCAAAATAGATTAGAATTGAAGACTTTCTTTTCGAGGATGTATCTCGGGCTTATTGCTAGCTTATTGATACATTAATTGCTGCTCCTAAAAATATTAGATTCTATGTCAATGGTAAACAGCAAGGTACAGTAAAACCAAGCACACCTAAACTCAGGATTAAATTGGGGGGTACAAAGATCGGTTACCTCCATCAAATCCCTTCTCCTAGAGGTCTTAATATTATAATAGCCTCGAACGTAAGTTAAATCTTTCACGTCCGTTTTCAACAGTCTTCCATAATATTTCTGAGTTAATACGGACTATTTAGCCGTAATATATGGATAAGTTAACATTAAATAAAAATACTGAGACTTTTTGACTTATCCTTTAAAATGATGGGTAAGTATATTGAATATAGAAAATTACTGTTACATGAATGAAACAATTAATAATTCATGCAATTGACTATAGTAATAAATATCATTATTTAATTTATCAACCAGCATTGAAAAATAGAGATTCAGTTCAATAATATCATTCCAATTAATGATATTATATACCTAAACGTTATTGTGATTTAACGTATGAAAGGATAATTAAATTTTATGGCCTATCAATATACATATTTATTTTTGGGGTTGTTATTTGGTACATTTTAAACTTATTTGAATAAAATCTGGTTATCTATTCATCATAATTATTACGTATAATATTCGAGTTATAGATCTACTTACTTCCCAATAAATAAAATAGTATTATAAGTCAAAAACTAAACAAAAAAAACATTTTTTTTCTATCTGTAGGCGAGTATCCCAGCGAAGCTCTTTGTTACAACTTACTATGGTGGTATACTAACATTACATTGGAGTGTTATTTTTATTACAGCAAAACGAAGTGGCGTTACAGTTTTTAAAAGACTATCTCAAATAACAAATACCTGTGTTATAATGTAAATAAATTGATTTCCCAAAACATATAATTATATACAACTTGCCAAAGGAACCGCAAAATGAAATTACAGGGAGTCAAATTAGCATTGCCTGATTTCCCCAATGATAAATTATATCAATATCCGAATAAAGCTTTGATATATTAAGCAATTTATAAGTAAGATCTGAATCTATAACATTTTAAACAATCTAGAAATAATTCGTTAAGTCCTAATCGCATATTCAAATTATAATTAATCATAGACGAATGGATTAATTATATGCAAATTGACTATTTGATTACTGATAATCCAATTTACATGACATAAATATAATATTAAATTGATATGATGTATTATATTACTTAGTCGTCATTACTGGACTTGATGTGTTATTAATCGCTACACGTATGCAAAATTAAAAACTGCAGATTTAAACGTTTCATTCAACATTTTATCCCCTAATTTTGTAAAAAAGTTAAAACACATTTTTAAAGCAATACATTTATTATCATTTTTATAGTACTTTCATTAAAATTGGGCAATTTTCAAGTATTTTTAAACTTTATTTTGACATTTCTGAAGATCAATATAAAAAATGTTTTTAGTGTTCCCATGTAGTTTATAAGGAACTTTCGTAGCTACTCAAGTACCAAGGGGTAGTATACAGTGTCGTGGCCACTTGTCCAGAGTGTGGGATTTCTTCCAGTCAGAATTCCACGGCTGGGCTCGGGTCTCCTTTTTCAATGTGAGGGGTACAGGTCTTACCACCCTGGTCTTGTGCGGATTAGCAAAAATTGCACATCTTTGAGAACATTATGGAGAATTCTCGGGTGTACAGGTTTCTCGCAATGTTTTTCTTCACCGAAGAAAGTGATAATTAACCTGTAGTACATAACTTTTTGAAAATTAGAGGTGCGTGCATTATTCGATCTCACGCCCCCACTTTTGGAAAACTAACGGTCGAACCACTAGGCTATCACTGCCTTAGTTAAAATGTAAATAACTCTCCGAAATGTATTGTAAGAAAATTAAGCTGTAATTTATTGAAATTTACAGCAACTACCAATATTAACCATTATATTCATAACATTATATATAGTTCAATAACCTATCGAGTTAAAATTTTACATACCTTCCAAATAAATGTAACTTTTCTGCATCTTCAAATTATCGTAGATGGGTCTAAGGTTGTCGAAAGTGAATCTCTTTAGCTTGTTGTACCTTAAATCTAAGGCGGACAATCCACGGACTCCTTCAAACAATCCACCAACTAGGGTCACCAATTTATTGTGACTCAGGCTTAGCTTCTTCAACTGGGACAATCCATCAAAGGTTCTTTGAGCCAGTATATAAATCTCATTATAATCTAACAACAACTCCTGAAGATTCCACAATTCGGTAAAAGTAAAGGAATTCAGAATAGCTAACTTATTTCTCCTTAGGTCTAGACGTTTTAGATTAGCGAGCCCGTCAAAGCACTCCTTCTTGAGTTCACTTATATTATTTCTATCCAATTCTAACTCAAACAAATTGACTAAATGTCTGAATGCGCCGTCTTCTATAGTACTTATATTATTGCTTGTTAAGAAAAGTTTTTGCAGAGCTGGTAATTCATAAAACGTGTCCGTCTCAACTTTCTTTATTCGGTTCTCGTCTAAAGTGAGGACAGTGAGATTGGGTAAGTTATAAAAAGCGTACTTGCTTAGCGCGGTTATCTGATTCTTCGTCATGGTCATCTCTTGGACTGAAGTGATATTAACGAATGTGTGTCCTTCAATAACTGGTATCGAGCTAAACTTTATGCTGAAGTGTTTTAATTTTCTGAGATATCTCATTACTCTAGTTGGAACGAAGCTGAGTCCTCCATCAGCTCGAACATTGAACGCTAGCGTTTCTATATTCGACTGGGAGCTGAAGCTTGCCCATAGTGGATCGGTGGTTTCGATGCCTCCGTTGAAGACCCAGCATTCTGTTTTGATGGCCTCGTTTATTTCCTGGCTGTATTCACAATAACAATGGACTTTCGAGTCTCTGTCGCTTATGTCGCATATGTTGGTCAGAGGCTGGATGATTTTTTCCTTTTGTTTTCTCCGATTTGCGTGTAAGGAGTCTATAGCGAAGAGCAGCAGCAAGGCAGCGGGTATCTTTTGAGCCCGCATACCTCCTACCTGTAACAAAGAGAATTTCGTTATTGAGACCCTTGATCTAAGTCATAATTGGACGCTCATAGCCTACACTAGTATCCCCTGGTAAAGACAAGACCACATAACCCCAAACTGATGACATAAATTTAAACACATCATTAAAATTTCTACCTCGCTGGGAATCGATTCAATTCT
>DWPA01006310.1:0-11097 GCA_018251375.1 Calpodes ethlius
AAACCGTGGTTTTATTAGTTTTTACCACATAGTTTATAATTAAGTTATTTATTAGATACATTACCTATAAAGTAGTTTGCACTTTGGTTACCAGAACGTGGGGGCGTGAGTTCGAATCCTGCACGCACCTCTAATTTTCAAAAAGTTATATAAGCATTACAAGTATCACTTCCTTCGGTAAAGGAAAACACATAAACATATGCATATTACATATATATATATATATTTATATATCTCTCACATAAATTTACATATAAATGTCGGTCGGGTCTCAAACCAGGGACGTCTCGCGCTGTATAGAGGATAACTGTCTTGTACATAATGTATTATGTACATGTATGACATACGACGGCTTTCTATTTATCCATCCATATCTTTGGATAAGATAAAAGGTAAAATAATGACATACACTGAATTTGACAGTGATCTTGAGAATAATACAGGTCGAATATTGAGAATGGTTTATAGCATTTATCTGACTGATAAACTGACTATCATGACTTGATATCAAATTAAATCTATTGTATAAATTTAAAAGAAGTGCTAAGAAGTTTCTTGCGCTATTTCTTCTCCTTTACGACTTAATACCTTTCCGAAATTTGGTACAAACATTAACTATCGTGAATAGGTGTATCAATGATATTATAAACTTGAATAATTTAGAAAATTCACACGCACATTCCTTTTTCTAAACTTCAATATCTAAATTCAACTCACTCAACTCAATCGACATAATCTTTTGAACTATGCTAAGGTTGAAAGAGGATAAGAAAACCTAATATTAGTACACTCATATATGTTATCAGTATTAAGTCGATATACAATATGATTGTAATATTTGACCGCTAGTACGATGACTGCAGACTTTTCCAGTAGATGGCAGCACCAAAAAACAACCGCAAACTATTAGCAATACGCCTTAGGCTCTCGAATAACGTCCCAGCAGATATGGAAGATATATTGTGCCTTTAAAGGCACACGAAATTAATGTAGATAAAGTCATTGCAATTATGGAAGTGGTTTTGAAAAATTATAAAACGAATCATTTTATAAAATTTCAATACCTAATTCCGTGATGTTCTTTTTTGATTGACGTGATTCTCTGTTTTCGGGTTCCTTAAACTTAGGTTTTATCGTTTTATATAATAACATAAGTAAAGATTTCTTATTTAATTAAAAATAACTCAGAGGTGTGTGTTAGTACATAATAATGTTCTTCAGTTCAATTATATGTTATTGAGTTAAATATACTGTATTCTGTGTAAATTAGCACTTTTCTATGCCGTCTTTTATGTCTACTTCTTCTTCTGAAGGTCTATTAAACGCTAACACACTCATACCATACCATACCATATTGGTATAGTACTTGTAGCAATTAGCCTAACGCGTAACTTATAACGCACAATGAATAACGTCTAAGACAAAACGCGTAACATACGCGAAATATATTAAGTCATAAACACTAATACTGCGTCAGTTACTACAATACTACATTCTATATAACTTAGCACTTTTCTATACCGCCGGCGTTGAAATGACTTTTGAGGGTCTGTTCGCAGATAATACTTCTAGTATTAAGCATAATACATAACTTAACGCAAAACACGTAACGCGCAATGCGTAACGCATAACGCGTTATGCATAACGCTCATCGTACATAATGATATAGAAGTAATACATACTGAAACATAAATACTGGCTACTAACATAAAACAGTGTTCATTAAATATTGAGTCAGTCAGTCAGTATTTAGTGATTTATAGATTGTGTAATGAATCGACAATACTAATTGATTGAAATTCTGTTCAGTATTTACTGTAATACATACCGCATAATGCGTAACGCATAATAGGTAACGTGTGACGGGGAACGCATAACGAGATCCATTATGCGGTACGCGTTATTTGTTATGTGGTATGCGGTAAACTTTTAAGGGTCAGCTAACTCTAAAAGTTCGCAACATTATTTTGTCAATTGTTCCTTCAACTAACAAATTTATTTATTTAATTACATTACTTGAAACATACAAAAGTATCAGGCATAACAAATATGGACGTAACTGTTAATAAAAAAACTTCCAATCCACATTAAGATCCTGAGAAAACATCGAAGCCTGTCACAAGAATAAAAAACATAAACTTGAATATAAATTAAAACAAAGTGCACAGCAAGTTATTAATAGACAGATCATTGAAAACGGCTGTTCAACAATTTGAACAGAGTACTTTATTACGGATATATCTGATAATGCAGTAATGTTTCCATTCCGTCTAGAATTCTATCCCGACCGCGAGATATAACTTACGTACATACTGCGGTCAACAGTAACCTACTTAATTAAAACTCATTTAATTTTGCTACCACCCGAGAAGAAACCACCAAGGAGTTGAGATATTAAATTACCTTTACTTTTTTTAATTATCAAGCTGTCACTGTCAAATTAATGACTATAATCACGGTAGACGGGATAATCTGAAATGTTTGAATTTTATCACTAGTATTCAGACACATAAGCTTTTTTCCTGGATAACTTGCAGAAAAATGAATTCAGTTATAATATATGCGGAATAATGATTTTAAGTCCATTACTAAGAGTGCATGTTCGTCCAAAACTGTATTCTTGGATAACACAAGCGAGGAATATCAGACCAATCATAAAATTGAGTAAAGAGCAGTTTCAACTATGCCTTGACGTTCGCCAATTTAAGAAAGAGGAGATTTGCGTGAGAGCCAGGCCTGAGTATGTTATAATAGAGGGAAAGCAAGAAAGAAAAACTCAGAAAGGTTACACAGTAAGACAATTTATTCGTAAATATAAATTGCCTGATGGATGCAACCCGCAATGCATAAAATCACAAATATCTCCGGAAGGAATACTGACAATAACTGCTCCGAGGGAAACTGTCGATATTAATCTACCATGTGAAACTCTTGTACCTATATCGCATTCTGGGCCTAAGAAAGATTGTTCCGCTGCCTTAGTGAGAATCGAAAAACCTAAACCTGATGAAAAATAAGATATACTCACAACGCTTCGTGACGTTACAGTGTTGTAATGACATATTTATACATGTAAACAAAACTCAATGATACACACAGATAATATTAGATATATGATTTAGATAGCAAGATTTCGTAGTAGATATTCAAATGTTTTAAACTGTAAATAGATACGAACGTATTGCATGAATCATTGGAACGAATCTTCGTTTTGCAGTTTCGTCTGCACTGAGAATATTCCCGCACATTCTAAATAAGATTAGTCTCCGTGCCAGCGCGTCTGAAACCAATATATAAGCGAGACAACGCCTCACTACTTCAGACTGAAGTCGAACGCGCTATCGACATCATCTAGTAAATCCTATCTTGAAAACTCCAACAATGTCTCTCCTGCCATACTTTTTCGACTACAACCTTCCCCAATGGCCAAGACGCATTCTTGACCAAAACTTTGGACTTGCTCTTACTCCTGAGGACCTCGTATCAGCAGCTACGACCCCAGTGATTCCAAGATTCCGTATGTGGTGGCCCAGAGACACTGGGTCTTCGATCAAGGTTGAAAAGGACAAGTGGCAAATCAACATCGATGTCCAGCATTTCGCTCCTGATGAAGTTACTGTTAAAATTGCTGACGGTAACATTGTTGTGGAAGGAAAACATGAGGAGAAGCAAGATGAACATGGATTCATCTCCAGGCAGTTCGTCAGACGTTTCAAGCTTCCTGAGGACTGTAATCCGGAAGCCATTGAGTCGAGGCTTTCTTCCGATGGTGTTCTGACGGTTCTCGCTCCGAAGAAGACTGATATGATGAAGGGAGAGAGAAACGTGCCTATTTCCCACACGGGACCGGTCAGGAAGGATATCAAGGATGAAATAGTGAATGTGGAACAAAAGGAAGAAAAGTAAATTATGTGAAAACAACATCGATTAATAAAGATGTGATTGGTTGCTCTACATCCTGTATAATATGAGACTGATTATTTTTTGAATTATCCAAATACTATTATTTTTTATTAAAATTTTGCATTTCGGAATTTACTGTCTTTTTTTTACAAAGTCCTTTTAAAATATTAAAATATCTTAGTATATTACTAATTTAATATTTTTGTGCGCTAAAATACTTATATATTTTACAAATGTGTCGATAAATCAGGCAATAAAAAAACTTTTTTGATTACTATTATGTAATAACTAGACCTATATATTTATGGTAAACAATAACAATTAAAATGAACAACAGCATTTATATAATTACTTTATTTCATTTGATTTTATATCTGATATCGTAATTTATGATAACATTATTTATATTGCCATTAAACAAACTATTTTATAATTAAATAATTATGATCATATTTTATTATATCTATATATCACATATATATCGTAAATCACTTAATTGAGTATTCTTTATTAGTAGATATATTTACATTACTGGTTTCTTTTTACAATTTAGATACAATATTACTTTTTTTATTGTAACTGTTCTCAATTTCTTGTAGACTCCGACCATTAGTTTCAGGCAAAACAAAAAACAATACAATAAGATTTAAAAACGTTAATACTCCATAAACGATGTACATAGACGTCTCTCCGTATGTTTCCATAATTCCAGGAGTTATTTTAATATTTACAAATAATAAAAAGAATGTAAAAGCTGAAATGAACCCTGAGCCAAAACCCCGCAAAGCGGCTGGAAATAGTTCAGGAACGTATGACCATCCTAAAGATACTACGCCGCTACCGAAACAGGTGTACAATATTATCAGAGCTATAGACAACCACATTAAATTCTCCGGATTTAAATACAAGTACGTGACTAACAAACATAGACTAACAATTGTTCCAAAATTGAAAATTAAAAAACTGGGTCTTCGCGGCAAAATTTTCCCAAAGAAAAATATTGCAGTACTGATGACTAAGCGCACAAAATCCAACACTAGCATTATAGAGAAGCTGTCAAGTTTACCCGGGAAAGTTTTCTCGAGCATTTCTTCAGCGTAAAAACTCAAAATGTTGACTCCGCACACTTGTGTCGCGGTCGCGACTATCACAATTATAAATATCGGCTTGAGATGTTTCCTCTGAAACAACTCTGCGAACATATTCTTGTCTTCTTTCTCTTTTTGTTTCGTCAATATTTCATTCAGCTCCTTCGTAGCCACGTCTCCATCTCCTCGGAACCATTGGAACATTTCGATTCCCTCCTCTGTTTTCCCTTTGGATATGAGCCATAACGGGCTCTCTTTCATGAAGAGTGCGAGTATACCACATACTGCACTCGGGCCGCAGGATACGAAGCAACTCGTCCGCCAGTGGATGTAACCACCAATAGCATGGTTGATAAGAATACCCAAGCAGAGTGACATCGAAGGGCACATCAAGGTCAGACTTCTGTATTTCGGATCCGTTATTTCTCCCAAATAAACATATGTTATAGGCCTTATGGACCCAGTTCCTATGCCGATAAGGAACCGACCTACGAGGAGAAGAGTATTGTCGGTCGCGAAGGCCAGCATAAGCCAGCTGAAGAGGAAGAAGAAAGACAAGATTATATGGCCTAATTTTCTTCCGAGCCTGTCTACGATGGTACCGGCTATGAGGCATCCCAAAATCATTGAGAGCGGTGTGATGGCAGCTGAAATGAAAAAAAAACAAATTTATTCACTAATCGTATAATTTAATATGTGTGATCCAAAATTATTTAAGTCTGATATAAATTTAAGATATGTAGGTATGTTTTTCTATATGTAAGTCCACATATAAATAAGCTTTTTAAGATTCCGTAGTCAAAACGGAATCTTTACAGTTTGGTCATGACCGTCTATTTGTCATAACAGCCCTAGTAGATCCTTAGTACTAGAATAGTATATGACACGCGTATAAGCATTTATATCAATAAGAAAGTGAAGGAATAATCCGGTTGTCCACTATGACCCTAACCCCGCTAAAACGTTGGTTTTGGAAACGAAAAAAAAAATCACAGAATTTGTATATATGAATTTTAAAATAAAAATATCACGGCTATTTGCAAGATGACTAATGGCGTCTGGTAAGCTGGTTTATGTGGAATAAAATCTACCTAAGTAGATACTGTAGCTACCTTCATTATTCTCTAATAATAATAATTAAATTAAATTAAATATGTTTTATTGTATAAACACAATTGTATAAACACGCTATTCGCAAGAATCCTGTACTTGGTTCAAGACCTGTGTTACAAGTACTCCGCTCATCCATCGAGACAACAACAGTGTTTATCAAAAAAATACATTTTTACAATAATTGAACAGAAATCAAAAAATTACATTAAATGAGCAATGGGCAAACCACAAATACAAATGAAAAATGCAGACAATTCGTTTTATGTTGGGTTCGCAACAATTGTCGATCTGCTCACGAATACGACCGGTTTTAAAATAATATACGGACATAGTAGTCTGACATTTACTAGTTAACCGTTTATATGTAGAAGAATAGTGGAATACTAAATTTTATTTTGTGTATAATATTTACTTTGAGGGTGTCCTTTTTATCACCTCTTTGAGAAAATAAGTAAATACAACTTATGAATAACATTACTACTTAAGGAAAAAAACATTTTTTTAATAAAAACAAGTATAATAATAGAAGTGTTATTATTCTAAGTAATATTCTTGAGTATGCAACAAGATGGCGGAATTTGCGCGCTTTTTTTTTATCTCACAGCCTGTTATCTGTGCAAATCATGTGTTAATCCAATTGATTGGAACTTATACTAATAATATCCGCATTTTAAATTCAAATAACTTTTTATCCCACAGATAAAAAGTGCTACTTTAGGCCTATTTCCTATTTGAGAGGAACAGAGTAATGTTTTCGAATACGAATAAATATGATAAAAAAAAATATATAGACTTTCGATTAGTCACAAATCAAGGAACTTAGAATAAATAAATACCATTTTAGAAGGCGAAAATTAACATTACATATAAATTTATGTGACCGTGATAAATTACAGACATAAATTTATACGATTTTACCAACGAAATACAATCTAACTCATTAAACAGGTCTTAATCAACAGGCTTACTGATACGTTTATAAAAAACTTGTTTTGCAAGCCACAGATACGTAATATAAATTACCTTGTTGCTTTTCTGCTTAGAAATACATATTAAAAAATAGGATTATAAATCAATTGTCGTTTCTGTGTTCTTTTGTGACATTGTTTAATGACACTCAAAACACCATAGAATTTTGTACTGAGAGGCGCACCTCATTACGGAGTCTTAAAAATTGCAGGAAGGGCGATGAACGACATACATTGTGGTTTTACAATACGACAGATTAAATAATAGGAACCATTTATTTAAGCAAATATAAAAACTTTAACATTATATGTATAACCTGTATTATATTTTGGAATTGCATTGCCTTACTATATTTTCCCGAACTAAATTTTTCCATGAAAGTTCTGACTTCAATAAGCGTCGGGTTTAGTAACTAAACATTTTAAAGTCTTATTATATAAGAAATCTTAGTTTGAAATCTTTGCACTGTGGATAGTGGGCTCATAGTAGAGCTGTATAGAGGTGTTAACACTTTTGTAAGCTGTAGGGAATTATAGGCAATAGTCGTAACCAAAAAGTCTCTGGAATTTCCTGCTCTGTGCAATCTATTTATACACTTTATCTGTTTATATAATAATATCTCTCAGCTATAACATAATTTATAAGTAAAATTAAAAACATTAATGAAATAATACCAAGATAAAAACAGACGGCAATTAAAATCTGTCATCTGTTGCTAAGCAACGCTTTGTTGTTTTCACACTTAATTGTTTGTCATTTTAATGTGCCAAGGGTAATGTTATGAATTATGTTTATTAATATTATTACTGGTATTGTCTTTTCGTGTAACCTCTCACGCAAGCTACCATCCTCTTGAAGGTCCCCTCAGCTGGTGACGCTCGTTCAGGCTGAAACACTAATCGTGTTCCAGTTGGAGGCTTGAGAGGCAGCTCTTTCTTTCAGTTATCACGTGGATCGTCAGGTCATTGATTAGCTTACGTAAAAAATATATTTATTATTTTAATCCATACTTATATCATAAATGCGTTCGTTCGGTCGTTAGAAATTAATAGAATTCTAGAATAGAATCTTTGACAAAGGGAGATCTCCCGTCAGGCAAGATGTGTTGCCCAGTGAGCGGATGAGCTCCTAACTTGCTTTTGCCCAAACAAAGGTTAAATTGGACTAACCTCCATACGAAAAGAAGGTGGTGAATGCTCATGCATATCGACACAGCAGCCTGTGTCGGTTATGTGGTACACGCACAAGCGTCTTGCCTACTAAACACCGCCTGGTGATGGCTTCCGTCTTAAGCCATGCGCCATGGGATCTGATCGCGATGCCGGCTGGAGAACCGGAACTATAGCAGCACTCCTTAAGAGAGTACCGCCAGAAATGAACACCGTGTTCGCTGAGGGAGTATATCATCATTGCTCGAATGAGTTGTATACTGACTTGTTTTTGAAACTTGTATATATGTAAGCGTTGTACAAAACTTCGATAGCATGATTCAGGACGGTTATGACGTCATCATATGACGTGTAGTGCGATTTGCATGGTGCCACACTTTCAGAATATTATGTAAATGTTCTCTAGAAGTTTTCCTTCAACGTTGCAAGCTATTTAATATGCAAAATTCGATCTCAAGTAATCACCGATGCCCTACAATAAACGTTTTAACTCCCATGTTGAAGAAGCAGATAATATAGTATTAAATAATATTATAATAAGACTCTGGTTATAGCCTGAAATGAAACCTATAGGTCAAGGGACTTTAATACCACAACCTCTATTCATAAGTTAGTTCGGAATTAAATAACTGAATGTATTAGAAATATATATTTCTTTTCTAATTATAAGAACGTAATCGAAAGTAGGTTTTGACATAAAATGATTTCCGCACGAATTATAGTAATAACCTGATTGTACAGTCAAGGTTGGCTCAAGACGAGGGAACACCTCAATAGCGAACAGCACAACACAAATTTATTACACTATAAATGTGTGTGTTTCGTTTTTTAAACTATGAATTTATTTTAACAAATCCTTGTCATCTTGTCTAGAAATACGCTTGAAAGACTGAAAATACATAGGTATTAATTAATATACTTATGTTAGATTACCAACTATAGTTATGATTGTAGGAGAGGGAGAGAGAGACGGAGAAGTAGAGGGAGAGGGGAGTAGGGCAGAAATCTCCTCCCTGAAATGTGCATACCTTCCGGTACGTATCTACGTGTCCATATAAGTCTTTATGCGTTTGCTCTTCCTAGGCCAAAAAATGTGATTTTTCCCCTCGCTTCCCTTGGATAAGAAACGACACGATACTCAGGGATATAATTGTTTTGTAGACATGTGAACGCAGCTTTACTCAGCCATTTAACATGTTTGCAAATTTATTTAAAAGTAGCGATTTCTCTGAATATATTAAGTTTTATTGGTACCAGATCAGTAGTATTCGTTTGTATTGTTTATTTTCGTCTTCATCATCATCACGACCCATAATTATCCCACTACTGGCCTCTCCTCTCACGAGGATGGGTATAGGCCGTAGTCCACCACGCTGGCCAAGTGGTGATTGGCAGACTTCACAAACTATCGAAAACATTATGATGAACTCTCAGATGTGAAGGTTTCCTCACGATGTTTTCCTTCACCGAAGCAAGTGATAATTAACTTGTAACACGCACGTAACTTTTTGAAAATTAGAGATGCGTGCAGTCTTTTCGTTTTGACGTCATTAAATTATACGTCTATTAGCACAAATGCTGCCATTATGCAATGATGCAATAATGTACAGTTTTGTGCAACTGGTTCAGTGTCATTTCTCTTTTGACAAAATTAATTATGACCCAAATTTCAATTACCGAACGAGTCTCCAGTATATATATGTATATACTATAATTATAAATGCGAAACTGAGTTTGTAATTTTGTATGTTTTTTCGCGGCTCAACGAAACACCATCAAGGTATGATTTTTTAGGGTTAGATGGGGGAATGGATAGTGACATAGGTTATCGCGAAAAATCATCTCATTTCTGTAGGAAGATCCATTACGATGTATATTTCAGCTAAATAAAATAAAATGTTTAACAAATAGTTGCCTAGCAACCAATAATGGAAAGGAATCGACAACCTTTTTATTGCTGTTTATCACAACGCGGGCGAAGTCGTAGCAACATCTAATACTAGATATATATAAATACATGTATGTATAGATATCTTACCGATCCATGATGCGTAGCTTTCATCGTAAGGAAAATCTTTATCAGTTTTGAGTTGGGGCAGCAGGGTAGCGCTGTGACCGAAGGCCTGACCAGCGCAGACTGAGAGCAGACTTGATAATAATGTACCCAGGATCTAGAAATATATTAATGGATCATTGAACATGTAGGGCCACTAAACACCGTAGTCTTAACTCCCATAGAGACTCGATTATCCAGACGTTAATTATACGGATTATGGATTCTACAGTTAGAATAATAACGTTAAGAACTATTTAAAAAGCCTTTAAGCTCTTCTTGGTGATATATAAATATCGCGAAAAGAAATATATTACCATTTTCATAGTAATTACTCTTTAGGTACCACTTTCAATTAATAAATCACATTTCAATGTGTGCGTATCGGTGATCGCAAATACAATATTATATTAAATAACTCCCAAAATATATTTTATAAGTCTATGATTATAAAGATTACCGTTAAAAAATGTATTGATATTCTGGGTACGGGGTTTGCCCCATCAGTGTGTGAACTGATATTATTATTTACACGTAATACTAACAGGACTTATTAACTAAGTACTTCATCTCATTATCTTAAACAAAGCCAAAGATAAAGATATTCCTATCTTTATCTACAAACAGTCCAACCATTGATTCTTTCTTTCTATTACGTCATGAACCATGAACAGGGCCTATTTGTTCTGTATGTGTAAGTTAACACGATGACTGCATGTTTGTACGACTGACTGTTTAGACGTATGCGGAGAAGCTTGTCCGACTAGGGACGACAACCGTGTAAAAATTTAAAAAAAAATGC
>DWPA01006311.1:0-11096 GCA_018251375.1 Calpodes ethlius
AATCTATGGGGTTAAGTCTGGTGAACGCGGTGACCGGTGACGAGGACCAAACCGACCGATCCATCGGTCACCAAACGACTCGTTGAGCCACTGTCGCACATCGAGCGTCACGTGTGGGGGTGCGCCGTCGTGTTGGTACCACGTATTCACTCGCCGAGTATTCACGCGACTGTCCGTTGGATGACGAGCGTTAGGGTACCTCTGGATGTACAGATGCAGAGCACGCTGTTTATTCCTACGCGCTTCACCATAACACCTTAGAATTTCCCCGTATTCACGAGCACTGAACTGTTTATCGTTAAGCTGTCTGGTACACGGTGTATGTCATATCTGTAATAATTTATTATTCGATGATAAAGTTCGTGATCATGATGACATAACATCCGACTACAGAGGTGCAGCACACTCATATTGCATTTTGATTTATAAAGCGTGTCCATTCATACCGGTTGTATTCCATAACTTGTCAGGTTATGATTCCCATATATTTATAACGGAACTATCAAAATATGATGGGGAGATAAAAATAATACCACAAACTAAAAAAAATATTTAACCATTAAAAAAATAATAACAACCGGGAAGGGATGCAAGCCTATGCAAATAAAATTTATAGACTCGTTTCAATTTCTTTGTTCAAGCCTCGATAATCTAAGTAAAAGTTTAACAGAGAACGAATTTAATCATTTATCACGTCATTATCCTGACAAAAGAAAATTCGATTTAATACGAAAGAAAGCTATATATCCATATGAATATATTTGTAACTGGCAAAAATACAATGAAACTCAACTACCAACGAAAGATAATTTTTTACAACTCCTTACAAATGAAACATATAACTGATTCAGAATATCAACATGCTCAGACTGTATGGAAATATTTCAATATAAGTTCTCTTGGCGAATATACTGATTTTTATTTAAAGAGTGATGCACTATTATTATGTGATGTATTTGAAAATTTCAGAAAAAAATGTCTGCAACGTTACAAACTAGATCCCGCGTATTATGCATCTTCACCTGGGTTGAGTTGGGATGCAATGCTTCTCTATACAGGTGTTCAGTTGGAATTGATTCATGATTTAGAAATTCATGAAATGATAGAAAAAGGAATATGTGGAGGGTTGGTTCAATGCTCCCATCGTTATGCTAAGGCTAATAACATTTATTTACCTCATTTCGATGATTCGAAACCGTCAACTTACTTATTATATTTAGATTGTAATAATCTTTATGGATATGCTATGATGAAAAAGTTACCAATATCAGAATTTAAATTCATGACGAGTAATGGAATCAAAGACTTTAATGTATTCAATATCGATATCGATGCCGACTATGGTTTCATTTTGGAAGTAGATTTAGCATACCCAGATCATTTGCATAATTCTCATACTGATCTTCCTTTCGCTCCCGAGAAATTCATACCGATTGGAGGAAAAGCACCAAAATTAATCGCAAAGGAGAATGACCAAATTTGGATGGGATATGGGCTACTCTTGCGTCTATTAAAGTAACGCTAAAATGTAGGTAATGTTACCAGGAAAATGTAAAAAAAAATATGATTTTCCATGGGAAATCTTCAAAATCTAACTTTAAAGTTCAAAATTATTTTGAGGTTATATTTCATTATTTATCATTATCTATCAGTTAATGAGTGAGAATTGAATTGAATGCAAGTATTTACTTTCTATTAATATATAGGTATTAGGTACTATACTTTGGGTATTTATAGCCAATCTTCGAATGGTAATGTTATAGAACTTATTATGCAAATAAAACGCACTTTCATGTTTATTAAACTTATTTTATTAGTAACATATAGATGCTATCTTTGAAGAAATCGTCTAAGTATGGAACAGGCGTCTGGATAATATTGAAACGGGTCCAGCAGAGGTACCAAACACAGTCATAATATACGCGCAACAACCTACCGTTCTTTTACCCAGTAAACAGTTGCAGCAGTATGCAACCAATGCACTCAGTGTTGGCTGCACTTGGGTCTTTGTTAACTAAAATATATGTAAAATATGTACGTCCACTCACGTGTCTCGACTTTATACGTCCTCTAAATAAATAACTATTTACACTTAGAATTAGAGGAATATCTTCAAACTATTTCGCTGATAGTGCACAGAGGATTGCTCAATTCGATATGACACTACAAGAAAGCTTTTATATGTTAAAAACACTTATTTTCCACAAATAAACCAACAAGTAAACGCTACGAACACAGGATTTATAGATGCAACAGAAGTAGTAAACGGCAAATCCTACAACTTGACAAGTCGCATGGTCTTGGTTGCCATAGTTCTAGGTCGCGGTGTAGATCAGCGTTCCGAACGTACATGTGTGCGTCGGTCGCTCTGCGACAGAAGCTATTTTGTATTTTTTTACGACATCGCAACTTCTAGGTCAGTTGAATCAAATTACAAAGATAAATACGAGTGCTTGAATGAAGAGATGTATGAATGAAAACAATAATAAACGAGAGTTTATTACGTCATGTTTGATTGGATGAATAGTGATAATTGAGCATCAATATATTAAAATAATTGTATTTTTAAGCGTCAAGGAATGATTGAATGAATAGTGATCATTATGGATCAACAAATTCATAAAAATAGTTGTAGTTTCTAATTATTATTTGTTTCGTCGTGAACATATGGAATTTTCCCAAAAGAAAACTCGGTAAAACTTAAATTTCCTATAATTTGTAAAGAGCACAGTACAGTTCTCGAATGTTATAACGAATAATAAAAAAGTAAAAATTATGAGGTAGTTGCAATAACATGAAATCATAGCGCCTACAATATTGGCAGAGCAATAGCCGTATTATTCAATACATCTTTCGGCGTTAACATAAACTCCCCGCCGTTGAAGACGTTGGTACTTCAACCCTTTTGATCTTCTTGAGGTAGAAGTGGGCAAAGCCGGACCAGAGGACGTCGGTAGGTTCCTTTAGTGGTAGCGACATCGGCAACGCGAGAGATGTTGTCGGCTCCCGGAAACAATTTTGTAACACGTCCAACGCGCCAGCATAATGGTGGAAGTGCGTCTTCACACATCAATACTAAGTCGCCAACTTTTAGGCTAGCTGTAGTCTGTTTCCACTTCGTCCGTAGCTGCAATTCTGATATGTATTCACGCTGCCATCTTCGCCAAAAGTGTTGATGTATTCGCTCTAAGCGGGCGTAGCGATCCAGACTACTTTCATTTTTGCCTTCAAGAAAAGGCGCAGGTAGTGTATTAAGGGGCCGTCCTATCAGAAAGTGCCCTGGGGATAGGTACTGGAAATCGTTAGGGGATGAAGAAAGGGGACACAAGGGACGGCTATTGAGGATGGACTCAACTTGTGCGAACAACGTAAGGACTTCTTCAAAGGTAAGATGAGAATTGCCCATTACGCGTTTTACGTGGTAATTTGCCGATTTCACGCCCGCTTCCTAGATCTCAGCCTCTAAATGTAAACATTTATACCTCAAGCATATAAAAATACACAAATAGCATTTCGTCAACTTCGCTCCACGACCCTTTCTATTTAACACGAGAAAAGGTCCAGCATAATCCATACCGACTGAGTGAAATGGAAAATCTGGTGATATTCTTCGAGCTGGTATATCTCCCATTTTGGGTTGCAAATGCTTACCTTGAGCACGTCGACAAAGCGTACAGTTATTTGCAATTCGTCTAGCAAGACGCCTACCATTTAGCGGCCACACAGTTTCTCGAACGGAAGCTATCAACAACTGCGGACCGGCATGTAGGTTTCGAACATGTTCAAACTCAAAAATCAATTTGGTTAAGTGATGTGTTGAATCAAGTAGTATAGGATGCCTTTTGTCGTATGAATAATCAGATGCGTCTATTCTACCACCCACTCGAATTAAATTATGTTGGTCCAGAAAAGGTGATAAAGATAATATTTTACATTTTGAATTTAAAGTTTGGTTTAAAGATAAAGTTTTGTACTCATTTTGAAAGGTCTGCTGCTGTGACATAAAACAAAGGTAGTTA
Organism: Calpodes ethlius; assembly: GCA_018251375.1. Classification (NCBI taxonomy): domain Eukaryota; kingdom Metazoa; phylum Arthropoda; class Insecta; order Lepidoptera; family Hesperiidae; genus Calpodes; species Calpodes ethlius. The sequence goes on from DWPA01006311.1 coordinate 4,020, forward strand.
GAAGAATCATTTAGCTCTTCTATCGTAAGCATACAGGTTATTTTGTTTTTCGGATTTTTCGCGTTGTGTACAAATCGTTTAACGTAGCAAAATGTTCTTTTAATTCGAATCAATTTAGAAAAACGTTCAAATTTAATAATAGGTATGTAGATGTAGTCAGCGCAGTAATCTTAGTTTTAGTTTCGGGTAAATTTTCTGCTTGGGAATTAAAACTTAAGATCGGCCAATTAGCTTCGTCATCTAATAGAAAGTTGGCTAGGACCAATACTTCTAGAAATTAAGTCGGCAGGGTTGTCCGCCGTGGGCACGTATTTCCAAGATGATGTATCGGTCGATTCGAGAATTTCACCTACTCTATTAGCAACGAATGTTTTTAGTTTGGTGGGATTGCTAGTTATCCAGCCCAGCACTACGCTCGAGTCGCACCAATACAACACACGACTGGGAGTGTAACGAAGAGACTCGATAACCATTTTACACAAACGGGTTCCAAGTAGCGCAGCACAAAGTTCTAGGCGAGGAATGGTTGTGGGCTTCAGAGGTGCTACTTTAGATTTAGAGCATAATAGATTCACATTGACGTCACCGCGGTAATTGGTGGATCGCATATATAAACACGCCCCGAAGCCTATTTGGGAAGCATCACTGAAACAATGAAGTTCAATTTTTATAGGGGAATCGCAAAGCACATACCGAGGAATCTTTAACGTGGATAGAAGTGGTAAATTTTCTGAAAAGGCTGCCCATTTTTCCCGAATTTCGTTTGAAACTGGTTCACTCCAGTCAAGTTTTTGTTCCCACAATCGTTGTATCATGCATTTTGGCTGCATAATACAAGGACTAAGGAGACCTAAGGGATCGAATATTTTAAAAGAATTGGATAGTATAAGCCTTTTAGTTAATAGAAAAGTCAAGTGTGTTGCTGTTCGCATTCCAGCCGAGCCCGAGAGTACTTGAAGATTCATTCAACGTTAAATTTTCTTGTAATTTTGATGGATCTTTAAAAATGCTCGTTAATTTGGTTTTAAATTTTCGTAAATTAAAACAACCCTTTTTTAATTCCGCGCATACACGATTTTGAATAAAATTTAATTCTTCTTCGTTATCGGAGCCTGTGATGAGATCTTCAATGTAAAAGTCTCTCTGAATTATAGTTTTAATTAAATCGTTATCACACTCCTCTCCAATCTGCCATAAACATCTTGTGCTTAAAAAACTATCACTTGCAGTACCGTAAGTAACGGTATTTAGTTGCATAGCTTGGATAGGTAGAAACTCATCTTCTTTCCATAACACGAGTTGTAAATTTCTATCACCGGTATGTACATCGACCTGCCGGTACATCTTTTCGATGTCGCCAGTGAGCAGATACTTGACCTGTCGAGCTCTTATTAAGATAGAGAAAGGAGAATCTTGTATATTCGGACCCACTATTTGTAAGTCATTGACAGAGAAACCCGAAGAAGAAGGAGGCGAACCGTCAAATACCACTCGGATCTTTGTTGACTCGCTGGTTTCTCTAAAAACTGCATGGTGACAGAGAAAGTAAGATGGATTTGGTATGTGAACACTACATTTAGACAGGTGACCTAAAGACTCGTAGTCTCGTAGAGTCGTAGTATTGAACGTAATGCAATTTTAAGTAGTTATTTTTGCGAAATCGCTTTTCCAGATTAAGTAGGCGTTTTTTAGCCAATGCATATGAGTCACCCAAACAGTCAGGGGAGTCTCGTAGTGGCAGCTTTACACAAAATCTACCGGTGTCCATTATTTTAGTATTACTTATGAAATGTTTTTCGCAAGCCCTTTCACTCAAAAGACATTTGTGGGGCAACTCCTCGAGCTCCCAGAATTTAGGCAACAAATACTCAATTTGATCTTCTTTCTTATAAATCGGATCTGACAACATGGAAGTGTTTGAATAAGACTCGTTTGATAATTTATTAGTATTGTATTCATTCTGCTTAGTAAACGATGTTCTTAAGTCGTCTGGTCATTTAATCGTAGAATTACTCATATTTACTGAACCTCCAATCAACCAACCCAATTTGTAAAAGTGCAATCTAGGTTTAGCTTCGCCAATAAATTTTTGTTCACCACACAATACATTCCAAAATATGTCGGCACCTATTAAAACATCAACGGGACCGGGTTGATTAAAATGTGGGTCGGCTAATTCTATATCATTCGGTATGTTTAGAACAGAGGGATCGATTGGAGATATTGGCAACTCTCCTGTGAGGCTATCTAACACTAAACACGAGAACATCATTTTAAAATTGTTTATCGCAGCGCGAGACTGTAACTGAACAACGCATTTTTCGTGTACCGTTTTAGAAGGACAGTTGCCAATGCCGATAACATGTATATCTATCGGAGTTGCCTTTAAAGATAATGGTTGTTCTAAGGATTTTGTAATGAAAGTACACTCACAGGCACAATCAACCGCCCACCTGATATTTCTTTCAATTTGCAGAAATTATTGAATTTAGATTAAATTTTGTTAAACGTAAATTGAACCACGATCCTTAAGGTGCAAAGAAAATAAAAAACTTCAATAAAAAATCGTTAATTAAAGAGTACTTACTAAAATATCGATCTTGTGAAAATCTTACATTAAAATTGGCAAATTGTAAGTACGAAAAAAATCTTCCAATAAAAAAAAAAGTAAAGGTTATTATTGGGTGCTGTAGCCTCGAGCCCTTATGACATTTTGGAACCAGTTTTGAATTCCATTCATGACATCTTGGATATCCGATTGGGGGATATTGTGCCACTCCTCTATCGCAGCCACCTGGAGCTCTCCTAACGTCGTAGGGGCTGGTACTCTTGCTCGAATCCGTCTTTTCGGGTTGTCCCAAATGTACTCTATTGGGTTAAGGTCCGGACTGCGCGCTGGTCATGGTAAAACTTGTGTCCCGCTAAACCTCATTAAGCTACTCGGTGACGGATTTTGCGGTACAGCAAGGTGCATTGTCATGCATTAATCTAAAGTCGTCACCTATAAACGGTGGGAAAGGTATGACGTAGTCTTGGAGAACTTCTTTCACGTATCTTTGAGCGTTCACACTGCCTCCAACGAACACATGAAGATCAGTACGAGCCTCGTAAGAGATACCTCCCCAAACCATTATGGTAACCCTATTTGGTAACTCGCTGTTTCGGTCATACCGCATAGGGCAAAACTTTCATTTTTACGCCTATAGATACGGTGACGTCCATCTCTCATCTGAGAACAGTACGCCCTTCCATTCCTCTAAGGTCCAGTCAGCATATTCTCGTACAAAAGCAAGTGTAGCTCTACGGTGTTGTGGGAGCAGTTGTGGCGCGCGAGCTGGACTAAAAGACCTCAGATTTCTTTCTACCAGTCTTCTTCTAAGGGTGCGTTCACTAACACTGCCATTTCTCACCTCAAAAAGATGCGTACGAGCTTCAACAGCAGTGCAAAAGCGATTTCTCAATACGTTACTGACAATGAAGTGATCATCTCTAGTTGCAGTTCATCGATGTCGGTCTTGACCTGGCTTGCGGGTGTACGAGCCTGTCTTGCGAAATCGTCTGATGACGTTTCGTACCTTAGTTCAAGGTATACCGAGAGTACGAGCGATGCCACTTTGGCTATATCCAGCGCTGGCTAAAGCTACTACCCTAGCTGCACCAGTAGCATCGAGTGGCATATTTTACAGTTAAAAACAATTAGCAAACACTATAATCTCAGAGAAAACCATTATTACACAATATGGCAAAAAAAATCATGAAACGTTAACACAGTAACAAGCCCGCAACAATGTCAAACGACGACTAAATTCCAAAACCTCTAAGTTGACGTAAATTTGGGAGACAAAAAATAAGGGTATGAGTGTTTAATTTATTGCTAGAGTATCCACTTGACAAAAAACAGAACAGTCGATAAGCCATAGTTAACGTAAACAAACAGGGCGACGAATAATATAGGTGGGCGATTAATTGTGCCTTTGAGTGTAGATTGACTTCCGGAATCCAGTAAGGTACGTACCTTAAGAACCCTTTTCGTAACCGGATTCATGACTTCAACTAGGGCAGTAGACAATAACACCTGACCAGTAACGTCTTTAGAGAAATTGACTACCGCATCACATACCTCTTTCTTTTCCGGTAACTCACTACAATTTATTTTAGAATCGACATTATCGTCATGCAATAAAGTATTATGTCGTCCCTTACATTGTCTGCAGGGACCCATGTGACAGTCGCTTACTGGATGTCCTTGTCTTAAACAATTAATACATAATTTATACCTTGATGCTAAATTAAATCTTTCCTTTGTTGTTTTCATTCTAAAAGTCGGACAATCGTATATTTTGTGATTTTCATTGCAAATAATACATAAAAATTCAGAACCCTTCGCCTTGCCGATTGACGTAAATGAATTCGTACCTTTGGTTTGTTTACTACTACTAGCGGCACCTATATTCTGCTGAGACCTAATAGTGACATTCCTATTTCGTTGGATAGCTTCTAGAACGTGAGCACGATGTAGCAAAAACAACTTAAATTGCTCTAAAGTTGGAATGTCATCTAAGCTACTACGATGTTTTTCCCATTTAATTAAGGTGTTGCTATCGATCTTAGAAGTCAGCATAAATATGATTAAAGTATCCCAGTATTCAGTGGGCTGACCGAGATTGGAGAGCGCACGCAAGTTTTTAGTTACATGGTCTACTAAAAATCTACTAAGAATTTTCGGATTCGCGAGTAATTGATTGCATATTATGAAGAGATTTTAGATGATAATTAATTAATAAATAACCTTTTATTATTATATCGGTCACAAAGTAGCTGCCACGCATTTATATAATTGGCTGATGAAACTTCAATATTAGAAACTTTACGCTTTGCCTCGCCCTCAAGGTAACAAATAATGACATTTTTGTATCATCGGAAGGCGTTGGTTATTATGAATTAAATTCAGAAAGGTATCGTGAAACTCAAGCCATCGAAAGAATGAGCCATCAAATTTTGTTATTTCAATCTGAGGCAGTTTTATGCCAATATCATTATGGCCATGAGAGCATTGAACATCTTGAAAAATAGATTCACGTCTTTTCCTCTCCTGTTCGAAAGATTTAAACTCATTTCGCGCTTCAATTGAATCCTTGGCTATCGCGGTACACAAAATGATATCCTGCTCAATACTCTCACGCTCGTCGATTTCAGAATCCAAATTTTCCGAATTTTGGAGTTCAATTTGAGTTTGTAAGTCGTCAAATTTAATTGACAAACCTTCGAACCTACTAAGCTTTAATGACAACTCAGTGTATTCGATGGCTGTCAGTGTAGGTTGCTTTGTGACCTTATCTAAATAATTTTTAAACTTTGTAATTTGGCCTTTAATTGAACTTCGTTTAGTGAGCAAGTCCCGGAGTAAAGTGACACTATCGTTTAGCTTCCTTTCAGATTCATTCTGCTTATCCATGATTGTGAGAAACTTGTGATTTAAAATTATCTAAAAATAATATTATTATGAATTAATTTTCTGTAGTTATTAAGTTATACACTTATCACAAAGCAACTATACACGAAGGAAATTCATTTCGATGAAATATTTAAAATATTTTGTCTCACGTTCCTCACTCGGCGCTACCTGGGTCCGGTGCTTCACCATCCACTCGGGATATACTCGCCAAATCAGCTGTTGTACCGTTAGCCTCTAGTGCGGTAGGTAGAACAGCTGGCCAGCGAACCTGGAATTAGTCGGCCACAACAAGTGAATAACACGTAAAATCTGATGCGAAACAACGAAAACTGAATTATTTTATCACCTTTTACTTGATTTAATTGAATATTAACTTAGATTTAACAATGGTTTTTTTTTGTAGAAAAATATTTATCGGAGGTACTATGCAAAGTTATACTGATTTTAGGGTTTAATTAATTAATTTTATAGCAATTTTGGATAGGAATGATCTAAACCCGTTAGGAAAATAGGAGAGACAACAGAACACTTAGCTGATGAACAATAAGGCTGCGAGGTGAAGTTTTATCTACGTCACTGTCGCGCGATGATCGTTAAGTAAAAATCTGGTAAATCTTCCGATATTCCTTTGCTCGGCTATTGTTCTCTTGGGTGTAATGTTCTCCCTGATCGTGTAAACTTGTATTTAATCCTCTCTTGGTGGTTTTTTTGCAAGTTTTTCGTAATCTGGCGGCTCTAACAACTTCGCGTACAGCGGGAGTTCAACAGTCAAAATAACTTGTATTTGTTCGTATTTTGAAATATTGTCCTGTCATGGTCGCCAATTTATGTTTCGTCGTAAACATATGGAATTTTCTCAAAAGAAAACTCGGTAAAACTTAAATTTCGTATAATTTTGTAAAGAGCACAGTACAGTTCTCGAATGTTATAACGAATAAAAAAAAGTAGAAATTATGAGGTAGTTGTAATAACATGAAATCATAGCGCCTACAATATTGGCAGAGCAATAGCCGTATTGTTCAATATATCTCTAGGCGCTAATACTCATATTTTAGTAACGAAAAAAAAAACATTCAGTGGTGACCACGTACAATCCAAGCTACGTATGTGACTGAATGAATCAAATCAAAATTTGAACCATAATGAACCGAACATAAATCTCATATTACAATGTCGAACAAAACGTACTATGGTGACCCCAACCATAAACTTATACTGAAAATTCAAAATATTACGATTTATTTATTTGTCTCATGTTTTTAATGACATAGATTACTTGACTCACCTCATTGCTGTACCGAGCGAGCTCAGATATGTAATTCTGATGCTCCTCCCTGATCTGAGGAAGGTGGACCATCAGGTCTGCTTGTGGAGACAGAGGGTTCAAGTTGGAAGACAGCGGCCATCTGGTTGGGAAAAAATAATCATTATCATACTAATATTATATACTAGCTGTACCCTGCGCGCGTTGCTACGCCAACAAGTAATATAAAGTGTATGAAATTCATTGGAATGACAGTGGCGCCATCTGTCGAAGATTGGCCGGACCAACTCAGAAACCTTCGTGGTCTCATACACAACAACTTTGCTAAATATCATCACATGATTAAATGTATCGTTTA
>DWPA01006312.1:0-11096 GCA_018251375.1 Calpodes ethlius
GCAATGGTTCGAATTGTAGGGCGATGAGTATATCACTATTTTATTGATTTGTTTGTTTAAAGTTAGGGTTCGTGTAATATACTTGAAAATTACTTAAGCGATAAGTTAAAAACAATCAAAAATATTGTTAAGCATTATTTTATAACAGATTTTAAAACTTAACTGTACGAGTATCTAAAAATTCTGATTAGATGCTAATGAATGTGCGGACACAACGTTCTTTGATATGCCTTTGTAGTTTCAATAAAATGACAGATTAAATAATAATAAAGTATTCAGGTTATAATTAAAAATATTAACGATTTCAAATATAAATACTTAATTTAAATTGTGACGTCGCTGACTGGTGCAATCACTTTATCACGGTACCGTCACTGAATTACCTTATAGATGTTCAGCACGTGAAATAAGTTTGATTGAAGTGAGTGTGCGCTCGTGGTCATATCACCTTATTGATAATTTTGCGATGTGATTTTCAGCCGTATCCGAATGAATTTAAGTGTTCTTATTTGGTTTATTTCAGCCGCACTCACTCTGCGAGTATTGTTAAGAAAAATAGTATTGGTCTTTTATTCATTTATTTAAATTTAGTTATTCCAAATTCAAAGTAGTACAAAAGTCAGAGTTAAAACTGAACACATTATCAATTAACCTTTACAAACTCAGAAAACTCAATGGCATTGACATATAAAACAATAAAGACTACGTAATGTATAAACAATCAATAAATAATTGGCCTATAGGCTAGTTTATATTCCTTCTTGTTACTTATGTAATTTTAGCTGTAAGTTTTCCTTAAATAAATAAATAAAACATCGTATTTCTGAAGCCAAAATGGAATATATTATTTACAAATGGCTAATCATTGAAATATAATGTTTTCGTAACAGTTTTTCCACCGCTTTTTACTAGTAGTAAACTGCTGTAGTTGAAGTGATAATGCACTAATGACGATATAAGTGGTTACAATTAGGAACATAAAGGTATTTAAAGTTGTCTTTTGTACACAATGTTTCTCCATAAAGGGTAGCTATGAATAAATAAATGAATACCTTTCTTCACCTAGATATATTATGATCTATTTAAATTGTAGGTATTTCCATTTAATTGCCGTCAAGAAATCCTGCATTCAAAGCGAACAGTGTCGCGGTTTCAGCCAGTAGTTTAATAAAGTGCGTTATTAAAAAGAAAACACGGTCTGCAGACTACCACCCCTGTGTGTTGACACTGAAATTCGATATGCTAGGGTTGTTCACGCGTTTTCTCTCTCGTTTATTTTATTTTTAAGTTAATTTAGCAGTGATAACGTGATTATCTATATTCGTCTTTCATAATAATGTTCAGCATTGGGCGTACATTATTGCGGCGTGTATGCAGGTTCAGATATTGGGCGTATTTTAAGGTTGAAATGGATGTCAGTTACATTAGAGTTATTTATAAAGTTAATCTGTTTTAGTCTTTAGGAAAAGCTGCATTTTGTTAAAAAGAAACTTCAGTCATTAAAGTTGTTTTGACATGAAGCATCCAACCATCAGCTTTTGGACTCTATTGCTGGATATTGGTTCTGAACCTTCAGAATCCAGCGGATGCACGCTATCTTTTTCACGTTGTCAGTCATTAAATCAACATTACGTAACAAAGTTACAAGATTTTTCTTGCATGTATGTGGAGCCCCGATATCATCAATGCGAGGATCTTGTAATATACCAACCACAATCCAATAGTACTCGTGCATGATGGTTACTTTGCCTGGTTGCGTGATTACTAAAGAAAATCGGAAAATATTTTAAACATAACTCGTTTTCAGTTCCGTAGCGAGTTTTACTTAAGAATCAATCAACGCTTCATTAATCCTGACAACATAATTGTTGATACAGGTATATAGGCTGTGATGACTAATTACTATCACTTGCGACTCCTCGATTATTACCAATAGTTACGAACTACTAGCTCCCTCTAAGACGGACTCTTTATCGCGCAAGGGCGCAATAAAACGTCAAAGTCATTGTCACCGCGAGGTCAATAACCACAGTAACATTTTATCACTCTTATATATATTTACATTAAACTCGATAGATTTGAGTGTATTGAAGTATTTGTTATCATTACAAAATTATAGGTATTATAATTATGTCAAGTATGTTATGTGAAATTTCAATTCATTTAATTTAGTCATATAATATCTAACTTTTTAATTATTTAATGGTATTTACTACTTATTTCAATACATTAATATTAGTAAACATTCTTTGTTTCTGAAAAAGTATCCTTTAAAAACAGGCATATTGAAAAAAATATCAGACGTATTATTTAAATTCACATATATTGTTTATTGGTCAACCGATAGAAATAAAATAAAGACCAACATGAAAAAAAATTGCAGTAAGCATGCATGGTAGCAGCCCTAGTTGATCTGTATTAGGATTCCCCAACGCGGTATCCCTCGTTAAATTCGTTTGTTTTTTCCACCAACCCCTGGCTAGCTGGTCTAATCCTGGCAGATCGAATTAATATAGTTTGTCGTTAATCATTATTGTAAGCTCCGAATACAGAATTAGACATTGATTACTGTAAGGGTGAATGGATAAAGCGACTTTATTAGCTCCGGAGATTTACTGCCGAATAAAGAACTTTAATATTTTTTGTTTAAAGGATTTAACATTTAATCGGTGATTTTTGATACATGAAACATATTTCTAACAATTACAAATAGAAACATACGATTCAGCTATTACTCACTCACTTCATGAAACGATAATGCCTTCAATATTCTACAGAACTATGAAATTAAACGTTAAATAACAAAATTTATACCAATATGAATATTATTATTAATTGCCGAATAAAATATTACTAATATTATTATGTTTCCGTGAAGCCTGTCTGGCCCTTTTACTTGAGTTGTCATATGACTAGTCGTGAGCCGGGTAGTGCTATAAGAGCTTTCTTTCTTGCTTCTTCTCTTCTTTTTTGTCCAAGAGCAGTGGTAGCCACTTATTACCTGGTGAATCATCAGTTCGTTTGTCAGCTTATTACATAAAAAACAATATCTAATTAGTAAAAGTTTTAATTAAGTAAAGAAAGTATTTAGTAACTTTATCACCCGTGCGTAACATTACCTATCTCAAATAATGCACAATTGCATGATCAAAATTTAAATTAATAACAATTTCACGATTTTAAAGAGGTTCTTCAAAATAAGCGCTTTTGTACCTATACCTATAAGATGTAAGAGTTGTATTTTTTTTTGTAATCAGAATAGCAAACGAGCTTGTAGTGCCACATTGCTGCCATCTCCTGCCACACATGAACCTGTAACAAACTTTAAATAGGACTGAAAGAGGGATTGTAGTTATTTCGTCATGTTAATAAGTATTAATACCTCTGAGCACAGATGATATATTGTATAGGTGTATCCGGCAACCTAGAGCACCATTTAGACTGGGGCACAATTGCTGTATTATTAATGGCAGAAATATTAATAAAAAAAAATATATGACGTATACATATTTTTTGTTAACATAGTAATAAAGTAATTTGTAACTTTATCGGCAACATTACCTACTTAATCTATCGCAGCTGCATGTTCAAACATTTGAACAAATAAAATATCAACTTCAAAGAAATAGTCGTTAAACAAGAAACACTAAAATCGCTATTGTATACCCATAATAATTTGAGGAGTTCTCTCACTTTCTCGTGAATCCCTCGATGAGGTATCCTAGAGCTTTAAGGCAAGAAAGAAAAATAAATGAACTCTTTTTTTTAATTCGATTAAAAATAAAATATGCGTTATTGATTCTAATGAAATAAACATTAATTATTGCTCGTTAAACAACACAGAAGAGCAGCTATGTTTTCATTATATTTTTATTCCCACAAAATAGTGTGGGGAACATCTTCCCTTTCTAATGACATTGTCGAACTAATCCCTCCCCGGAGGCCGCCTTAACTCTGTTTGGCAGAACCCTTCTCGCTGTACCGATCACACATTTAATTAAGTTACTTCTGTTCCTTGTACTATAAATGAATAACATAAACTGTTATAAGTGAATTACGATGAAAATATATTTTGAATGTATTTTAGTCTTTGAAAGGTTTCACTTCCAATGTTTGTTAGGAGGTTTCGTTTAGGTGAAATCTTGCAAGCTGAATGAGTTGTACTGCCTCTTTTCTAATGAGATGAAATTTTGGATAGGTATTGCTCTAGTTCAATGATAATACATTTTAAAGATAAGCTTAATCTGATACTGTACTCAGGGTTGGTTATAGACAAGTGAAGTCCTCAATGAACTGCACATTTTTTTTTTAGTACTATAGAAGCATATTTTACTTTGTTAGGCTATGTATTTATCATTACTATAATTTAAAACAGTTATTACTTATAGTTTCACCTGAGTGTAAGTGGTTAAGGTATGGGCGATAGCAAGCGACTTGTGTAGTTCCCGAACATAAGTTCAGAACATTTTAGATTCATCTTCCTTAGCCACGGCTCTGTAATAATTTATATTGTAATGTTCTTATTCATACTTATTCTGTTTCTCTACTGTTTATAATTCAATTCAGCACCTTCTGTTTTTCTAAAAAAATCTATCATTTCACGTTTCAGTCTGGACTTGGAGATCATATTATTCGTACATAGTCCAAACTCATAATAAACTTTTCCCCTTCGTAAATCTTTACAATCCTTTTATGTTATGTTTCTATGAAACAATCCTTCTCATGTCATCATTCGTGATCATTCATTTAGAAAATTGTAAATAGTAATCTTTTTCTTTTCACCCTATATTTCTGATTTCCTTTGTCAAGGTTGCCTGAAAGATAGACATACTTAGGGATAAAGGCGCCTTTACCGTACTAAATTATCTCTTCTCTTTGTCTGAAAACTCAAAACAGGGTACGGAACTGCATACCTACAACATTTTACACAGAAGTGATTTTGTTAAGTGGATAATAATAGGTGGGCTGGTCATCCCGGGCGGAGCAGCCCCGCCTCGCAAACACAGGGTTTGTTTTTATTTTTTTCTGAAACAACTACTACTTTTTGCTCGAAACGATGACTAATAAATCTGTCAAAAGGAAATTTATATGTTCAACCAAAATTTATAACGTAGACAGGGTAGACTTAATTAAACACACACTGAAAAAAAAAACTATGTTTGTATTCTCCAACAGTACTATCCTCTCATAGATTTAATACAATTTATTTAACTAGCAGTATTAAATGACTCATTCGTTAAAATAATTGCAGTACGCTTTCTTGGTACATTTACAATATATGCTATGGTTATCTTTACATTTAAGAGTAATACCACAAAATATAGAACATTACTGTATTGTAATTTTACATCGCTGTATTTTGATGTTCCACCAAATAAATAAATAATGGTAAAATGCGGTGTGACCGTACGTACGCATTCAATTAACTGTTCAGTCAAAGGTCGTGACATCGCGCCCTCATTGAAATATAACCTACATCCAAATGTCGGTCAATATTTCTTCAGTAGATACTGATGTTGTAGTACATCCAAGGTATGGGTGCGGCAAATGTTATTGGAATTGAACAATCAACTTGCTATCGGTCAATCGGTCGACCGCAAGCGTTACAAGAACCGATCAATACGAAGCACAATAACGGAGCATATTGACGAAATCCAACAAATAGAAAAACAAGAGTTCGATGCCGGAGCGTATCGAACTCACCAATGGAGCAAATTAAAATTAGGTACGTGTAATGGCATTATAAGCGTGAATTATTAATTTGTCTGGCATTGTATCGACAGAGCGTATTGTAGTCAATAGAATGGAGAGATGGTATCGATGTACACGGCTAGAGTTACATAGACTTCGCTCTAATGATAGACGAACGAGCGCCCATGTACGGCGGTGCGAGTGTTGCGATGTTGCGAGCGAATGTTTTAATTGATAGGTCAAATGAAGACTGCTTGTACAGAGCTAAATGTACCTATTGCGAATTCAATGTGGATAATAATTCACGATTCACGCTGTAATGTAATATTAAAAGCTCGCTTTTGTTGATCGCTGCACCGATTTATTTTATATGAACGGAGGCGTACCTATTTAACACCTGTGTTGAAAATTTAAACGAAGTATTTTTTAAATTATATCGTTGTTTTTTTTTTTTGTAAAGGAAACATCGTAACGCATCTTATTTACTAGAAATAGGCAGTGAGGTATTAAGAAGTTTTATGGAAATACCAATTAAATATTACATACGTTTTAGGTGAGCTTTACACAGAGTAACTTTTAAATATTCTAAAGAGCTTCAATTAAATCTCTTTTTATTTTTCTCTTCTTTTTTAGCCAGCAACGCTCACGTCGATGGACAGCAGTATCCACATGAAAACTTCTCAATAATTTCTTTATCGTTTACTTATTTAAGTAATAAGATTTCTAAAATGTAGTATTCTTAACCGCCATCTGACAGTTAGTGTCGTAGATTGCTTTCTTTTGTCATTCCGAGAAATCAATCCAGAAATAGCTCGACGATTCATAGTATTGTAAGGTTCATAGTATAACTGTAGTAGATTCATAGTAATATAGTTGTGATTCCATACTGTAGAAAAGTATAAAAATAATGTGGTATTTAATATTTAGACTTTGCAAATTGTATCCTGAGTTGATATAAGTTTATGATCGTTCAGCTTACCCGATCTATGAGATTGATAGTTTGTTTGCAATTATAATAAATGATCTTCGATTTATAATGGAAACTTTAAAGAAACAATGCTTTTCATAGTAAAGTTTTAATTTCAATAGGTTGTATTATAGAAAAATAAGTGTATTCTTAATTAAAATTCTCGTATATTTGTAATTATCGCAGATATAAAATAACTTAATAATAAATAAATAAATACAGTTTAACACTACACAGCATTCCTTAATAGTTTTGGATATTTAACAACCGCACTGATAAACTGTACAATCAGCCAATAATATCTAATTTGATGTCTGCTACAAGCAACTAATAAGATCGTTTCGCCCCGGGACCCTAAAGCCTTAAATTTAAGAACTCTAAAATACTTCATTATCTGTGACAATCGACTATCAATCATCTGAAAGCTCGCAAAACAATAATCACATTATCATTCTCCCATAATAACAAATGCATCCATGGAATGCATAAAGAACCCGCTTTGTAAGTTTTTTTATGAAAATAAAGAATTTTGAGAATATCGTTTCAAAGCTGCGTCTCGCTCCAAATCGAACAATGTAAACTTATAACCGAACGTATTCTTTATTGAAAGCAAGAAAAAAGTGAATACGAATCGGTTTGACATATTGTTAAAGGTCCTTATAAAATTATTTGCTATCACGCCATCCGAGACTTGTTACGAAGAAGCAATCTTCGGTCGGAACAGGGCTCGCTCGACGAGTAATGTTTATAAAATGTCTTGTCCGACCAACAAAACGATAAAATGTATTCGAGTAACCGAAACGGTCGACTAATGGATGGACCGTATTTTGTCTAAGGGTAAGTTAGTAATTGTTGTCTTCTCATTTTAATAATTACTCGGGGCTCACTCCACGTGCACTATTAATTATGGTTTGAATGAATATTTCGAATTCCCAAATGTCATCCAGCTTATTAACCGGCTTCATTTTTTGTTTATGTTTTATTTGTTTTGGACGGAGCGTTTTGGTTTTGGCGCGGTCATTTCGACCTTTCGTTTTTTGTCTCGCGTCAAGCCATCTCCACAGATGAAATATTGTTTACAGATAATTAGTTAGCTTTGATAAAACCTCTTCCTATGATATTTCATAATAATATTCATTGTTTTACTTATCAAATTAAGCTACAAATACCACTTTCGTGTTTAAGAAATTAATTAAAGTATATTTTTATTTAAACTATTTTTTTGTTTTGATGGCTTGGCCACAGCTAAATGCTACGCTGCAGGTACTTTTCAGTTAACCTGCTAAAAGTGGCATCTCAATGTAAACGTCACTTCCCAAACTAATTCAAATACATAATATGGCTACAATTTGCAGCGCAATTATATGGCTTTAAAGGCGAATTGAAACATATTATGCTTAAGGCTGACACTTCCAACGCAGACACTCAGGTAGTATAGCAGGTACCTAGGCAACAGTGCATTCACAGAAGTTCAATGTATCTATTGTTATTATCCTACACAAATTTAAATTTATCTATTATTTAGTGAAACCCATAATTATAATTTTTCAAAACCTATGTCAAATTTAATGTGCTCTGCAAAAGACGCCACTACATAAATGAATAAATTTAGATTCACATCGCGTGATCGATAGACTCTTAGATCAGATCTATAGATCATATCGGAATCGAAAATGGAATGCGTGAGTAAGACAAAATATAATTAATGATCAGTCTTCGAAATTCGAATCGGTCTGGTGCAGACAAGTTGGCGTCGTCGTCGCAATAAACAAAGGGCAAAAAGGTTTTGTTTCATTTTTGTAGATTTTTTATTTCAACATGATGTAAAATGTTAGTAGATGTGTAGGTACGATTAATCATTCCGGGGTTTATTGTTGCATCTGTAGGGTCGGCTAGCAGATCGCGTAGGCTTTGTTGAATGCGATCTTGCGACCAAAAAACGTTCTTCGAGAGTCCCAAAAAACTTCGCCACCTGTGAATTGGAAACAACGCTTTCGATTAAATAGTATCATTTAAAAACCTGTTCGGACAACTCACATCTGACGAGTCACTTTGTTATATTTGTCGTAACGGTACATTTATATCTCGTTATATATGTTAGAAAAAGTGTTTCAATGAATAACTTTTTGTTTCCTATAAATAACTAACAATCTGGCGGTAAGGTCTTCTTCACTCGTGGACATCAGTAACACCGTAATATCCTTGATATGGTGCTAACCAAGAAAGAAAAGGGAAGAAAGGTAGAACTGTCTCTCAAGCCTCTGCCGGAATACGACAGTAGTTTGGCGGCTGACTGAAGCAAGAGTGTGCTAGCTAATTAGACAATCTTTAGAGAAAAATAATAAAACCAGTAATAATATTTACAAAAACTTAAATCAAGTACACAATTCCATAAACTTCGACATATTACACATATGACTAAAAAAAATTCCATCTGACGCAGTCTCGTAAAAATGACTTCATAATAATTATTGTTACCGATCCGTCACTACCCAAAGTTTGCTTAGAACACTGCATCATATTGAAATATGATTAATGATAGGTAGAAACATGTACCAACATATTATCGAGCCAAAGTAAATTGCTTTAAACGATGCCCTTTACGTTTCTTAGAACAAAGGTCGATTAATATTTAACTTATACATTGTAATGTTTAAAAGATTTGATCGCATTATTAAAGATATTATTTAACATAAAGTATTTGCTACAACTACAACATTATATAACTACAAAACTAGGTATTGTAGTATAGAAACGAGATAAGGTCAGACATAGCGTAATGTTAAGGACAATAATCTGTAAAACGTACCTGATGATGTCTGCAACTTTGTCTGCGTTCAATTTATTATAATACTAAATAGCTAAAGCTAAAGCCCTCGTCAATAATGTGACCATAATATAAAAAAAAGTATTTTTTGCTATCCGATTGGTAGTTTCAGAGATTAGTGCGTTCAAACAAACAAACAATAAAATTCTTTAGCTGAATTATATTGGTATTGATGTCGCCTGAGAGATTCCATGATTCCGTGAGTCTAAGCTGTTTCTGAAAAAAACTGAGAGAGCTATGGTTCATGGGCTGTTCCGATCCATCGAGTCAGATTTTCCTGGGCTCTGTACCACCTAGTTTACAACGACGAT
Organism: Calpodes ethlius; assembly: GCA_018251375.1. Classification (NCBI taxonomy): domain Eukaryota; kingdom Metazoa; phylum Arthropoda; class Insecta; order Lepidoptera; family Hesperiidae; genus Calpodes; species Calpodes ethlius. The sequence continues at coordinate 9,797 of DWPA01006312.1, forward strand.
AATAAGGTTGTTCGTGTGTGGAGCAGTTTTCATATTAATCTGGTCGCATCGTTACAAATCAATTTTTTCCATAGTTGGGTTTCGGCCTCCACTCACAATGTAAGGATCACAGGCCGTGGTCCACCATGCTGGCCAAGTGGAAGTTGGCAGACTTCATACACCTTTGTGAACATTGTAGAGATCTATCAAATGAGCAGATTTCCTCACAATATTTTCCTTCACCGAAGCAACTGATAAGTAACTTGTAATATGTATGGGACTTTTTAGATATTAGAGGGGCGAACCGGATTTGATTACTCGTTTGGGAAATTGACATTTAAATTACTGGGTTATTAAGTTTAAGTTAAGTTGCCTATAGTGCTGAGATTGTGAAAAGTGGGTTCATTGTTTCCTTCGAATCCTCTGGTGCCGCAAATGCCCATTAGTGGTAACTGACATTAGATGGTTACTCTTGGTTGATCATGATGTGTTCATTTGTTTACTATAAAAAAAATCATTTGGGGACATTGCCTTTTGTAATGCATAAATCGTACGAAAATATTGTTATGTAAAGTTGATTCCTGCGTTGTGAGTGGATAGGATAAATCAGTTATTACAAACAGTCAAGCTTCTAGAATAAACATTTAATAAGATAAACTAAGAGAAATAAGATAAAAGTTATTTGCCGGCAATCAAACATAGGGACCCTTCACATCGCAGCAATGGTCTCATCACAATTATCTGGACAACACGAAGTCGTAACTAAATGATAATATAAGATCGCATAAAGATTGCAAACTATACTCAGTTTTGAAATATTAGCTATACTTTTAATTTTTTATTGTATTATCGTTAAGGTTCGCTAAGTAATGAATAACATATTTTTTCTGAGAGGGCCGATGCCTGCAAACAATCAATCGTGGCGTACAAGGATCAATGGGCCGATACAGTGTTCTGTCATAGGAGCCATCCGTCATGGCCGGCCGAGCTCATGGGAAATAAAACAGGTAAAATCCATACCTAAACTATTCTTCATTTTGCCTTGTTATTAGCTGTCTCTATTTAATCTGTTTTTATATATGTCCACAGGTGAAGAGGGGATTCACAGAATAAGCATATTTTTGTTTTATTAGTATATTGTATCTGTAATATTGTAGTAATAAACTATGATAGATCATGAATATGAATCTCAGTCTCCTGGAGGGAGATATAGGTTTAAATTCTACATGTCTCTCGCATAGAAACGTTCACTATTTACGTGTGTTTAATATGTTATCATTAACCGGCAAACCGTGAAACGTTTTAAGTAGTCTTAACTTTT
>DWPA01006313.1:0-11094 GCA_018251375.1 Calpodes ethlius
GTTCGTGGCCAACGATCACTCACATGGGATCACTTTAGAAACTTTTTGACTACTTATGACATGCAAATTTAAAACTATCGCTCATTACCTGAGTATTTGTTGCTATCAATCCGCATTGTTGACGCAAGGCGAAGTCATTTATTAAACACTCAAGCAACAATTAATAACGTAATTAAAAAAAAACGTTAACACACTCATACCCCCGCAGCAGGATTCCCTGTGTCGCGGGTGGCATGGATAACACAAATAACACGTCACTAACACCCATGGCCCGAGAACAAATATTTATCTGTCACATAAATATCTGCAACGGCTGGGAATCGAACCGAGGACCCCTCGCTTCGCAAGCAAGGTCACTACCAACTAGGCTACCAGGCCACCAATAAATATATAACATAATCAATAATTATATAACATTGCTGTAACAAACGGCAACATAACCTACACTAATAACATAATTATACAATTATACAATTTAAACAATACAATTGTAATTTTGCATAATATCACCGACGCGGTGTTTGTAAAATTATGTAAAGTTACGATTGTTGTTAATAATGGAGCGTGACTAAGTGTCGCCTGGCGGCTTAGCAACTTCCGAAACTCGAGTTGGGCAATAACCCCTCTGTATTTCGTGGCGAGGATATAAATTGCTTATTCAAATACTTCAAAAAAATATTAATTAAAGGTTTATTTTAATGAATGAATCACAACTACACAATGAAACTCTGCTAGCTTCTAGAATCTATAGCAATATGTTGACATATTAATTCGATTGATGTCATATATGTTAGCTCCTCGCTTACCCTGTTGTGATGTCAATGGTTGTTGGAGCTCTTACCACTAGAGTTAGAAGTCTCCATGTTTCTCTATTATTCCTATGAAGGAATATTCTCTGTTATTCCTATAACGAAATACATTTTAAAATCCCGTACAAAGTTCAGTGGAATCTGGTATTTTACTCTTATAAAGGACTTTATAGATACGTCCATTTATATATTTTCATTATGGCCACCACAGCCACACAGTTCTACAATTCATGTGAGTTGCTCCACAGCAGTGTCATAAAATATTGAAAAAAATATTTTAACACTATAACATTTATTTTATACTGGTGAGACCAGCACTTGTAAGCTCTACGCGATTCGCACACACAAGGGGATTTCTGTGTGCACAAAACCAAACTTTAAAATATCGTTGTCGTCCAATGAAGAGGTCAATGGTAAGACCAAATAAAATACGGTAACAAATTTCAAACAATCTTAAAGTACCGAGGGATTTAAGCAAGGGTTCCACTTAATTAATGGCTCTTACAGTTGACGTCCCTAGTATTCGATTTCGGGTAAATTAGTGCCCAGTGACAACAGAATTTCCCCAAAACATATTCTGAGGCACGACTACGAAAATGATATATTGGACAGGGTGTCGCGTTAATTAGTTTCAATGCCGTTTTCTGTCGCGGGCCGGCCGTAAATTCTCGATAGTGGCAACATGATTCTTTGTACAAATTATAAAATTTCAACACTATATTTTACTAAAATTACGCTGTAAAACCAAATTAGCTCATTTTGGTTTCGCTACCCAAATAATCATTCTCTTGCTGATTTTCCATACGTATACATATTAAAACTTACAGAACGGCATTAAATATGCTTGACAAATTGAAGAATTATCAGATAATGGGCGTATTTCGTAACACAGATGATTCAGTAAAAAATATTTTTAGAAAATTTGTCTCCTTGTGTATTTGTTTTCTCCAATCACAGAAATGGCAAAATCGTTTTGATTACTGATTTAACTAATATATTTTAGTAAGCTCGAGGGATTTTTGTTTTGTGGACCAAACAAGACACATGCCCTTAAGTATTCCTCGTCAGTCATGAACATTAGAAACACCAAAGGCATCCAGTGCAAGCCAAAAATAACTCGAAGGACCGCATTATTCCCAGTCCTCCGACACTGCTACCGAAACACGTAAACATTTCACGGTCTGTATCATACATCTGGCTAAACAAATTAGAAAATAGTTGGCAAGTTCCGTCCTCCTTGAACCAAAGCCCGGCATAGACTCTCGTGAACGAAGTTTTCAAGTCTGTGTATGAAGTAGCAGAGTCAATGCGAACCGCTAACGAGCCTAACGAGAGCTCTCTTTGTACGGGTAACTTGCTTAAAACGTCGAATTGAAAATGAATTTAATACCGGTGCCTACATCGTTTATACTTTTGAATTGCAGGCTGGATGTAGTACAAGTATTTTTGTCTAACGCTATAAAGTTGGTACTAAACAGCCTTTTTATTATTTGTACGCGAATCTGCAAATTCATGGCATCTAAAGCCACCTTTTTCATGTGAATAGTCGACAAAAAAAAAGGCTTCTGAAGATGATGAAGAAGATGGTAAATCGTTACCATTGCCCGTGGAGCTAAGTTTATAGACCATAAGATCAAAGACATTATTAAACTGTTGCTGGCCAAAAAGGATGTGGGAACGTCAAGTAATCGTCACACATGAACGCGCAATATATCTCTCACGCACACATACAAGCGAGCTGACTACGGCGATAAACCGCATAATAAAAACACACATTTACCTGCATGTAATAACACGTATACAACATTGTTATGCAGGTAATAATAGTTTGAAGTTCGCAGTCAAACTAGACAATACGTATATCCGCGAGATATTTTTCAACAGCCACTTAATGGAAGTTATAAAATAAAAGTTCGCCGGCAGCGCAATATTACTCTCTCAACCCATGTCACATTTTAGTACCAAATATCAACAATGCGGCAATGTTCATAATACGGGAAGTATGGAAAATATATACAGCAAAATGTAATCCTCGGTGGAATCTAAATTAACATGTTTTTTTATAGCCTCCAAGACATACTGATAGCTTTGGCTGCCATCTTTTATTCTGACAGATGTTTTTTTTTCCCCAGAAAAACGTTCTGTTTCATGAATAATGTATCTATATTTGTATAAGTGACTGGCATTCTGTCGAATTCAACATAATACGTATTTTTCCGATAATCCAGACTCGTCATATGAATTTCAATCAGTACTAAAATTAATGTAATAAATAAATTTTCAATATCTATTAAAAATCTATTAAATTTATTAATTATCTTTTATGCCCATAAAAATGGTTGGTTGTTTATCCTGTCAATACGCTCCTAGACCATTAATCTGATTATAATGATACTTTGTAAAACTGTCCTAACATGAACTGACAGAACAGTCCATACACCTAAGATTTATAAATTAGATATCACTTGATCTCTTCATAAGTGTTCTGAATTGGTGGTAATAATAATAGGTACAAACTATCGACGGCTTTGTAGTCTAGTTGGTAGTAACCATGCCTTCTAAGCGAGGGGTCCTAGGTTCGATTCCCGGATATTTATGTGCCAGATAAATATTTGTTCTCGGGTTCATATGAATATGGTAATAATAATAAATGTAATGAAACCATCATTACAGTGTCTCATCGGCCAATTATCTTAATATAAAAATTAAAGCCTTAAATACAAAATAAGAATATTAAACAATCACAAAGCTATGCTAATGAGCAGTGAAACATACAGCCATATGCCATTTTATAGTTTAAGCATATTAAGCTTAAAGCACTTAACGCAATTCCAAACGCATTCAGAGTGCAAACTCATAATATACCGCCCTAGCCAAGAGATTACACGAAACGATCCGACCACATTTAATTCGGAGCCGTACATAAGCGGTTTGGGCTTAATTTTACTGGATTCGACGGCTTATGATCGTCGACTGAATGGATAATTGACGGAGATTTAAATTTATGAACAAAGGACTAATGCAGCGCTTTAATTAATTGAAATGTTTGAATATTTTAGATCTCAGACAGCGTGGTATGTAAGCGCTATTTAATAAAACTAGAGACAGGTACGTCCTGCGGTCTAAATTCGACCGTAACTCAACTGTCAAAGGGTTACTTTACTTTGACTGTATTAAATAATACATTTACGTGAATTACATATGTTTTCAATTGTATGTGTTATAATTGTATGTGTTTGACGGCCCGGTAGACTAGTTAGTAGTGACCCTGACTGCAAAACGAGGGGTTCTGGGTTCCATTCCCAGTCGGGGCAGGTAATTATGTGACAGATAAATATTTATTCTCGGGTCATGGGTGTTAGTGACGTGTTAATTGTGTTGACCATTCCACCCGCGACACAGGGAATCCTAATGCGGGGGTATGAGTGTGTTAGCATTTATTTATTATTTATAAATAACAGTTGAAAAAACCTAAAAACATGATGGTAACTAATCGTAGTATCAGGTTTACTTATCATAAAAATAATTTTCATCGGAAGTATGTGTAAAAAAACTTTGTAGGATAAAAGGAAGTAGCTATAATTCAGCTTGCAATCATTGACTCAAACAAACGTACTAACAAATGCAAGGAAAATAAAAGCTTTTAGTAAAGTTTAATTTTCTGTACTTCTTTTATGTGTAAACTTTAACCATGCCGAATCTGAAACTCTTAGTTTCGTCCATTATTCCTTAAAGTACAATGGTTATCTTATTATTTTCAACTATATATATATTATAGTATATACTGTAATATATATATACTATAATAGCTCCCGTTGATCTAGATGAATTGTGACTCAAACGCTGCGATAAGTTGCTCCATCTACCGTGTTTGCATACAACAACCCTTGTCAATATTCTCTTTATTAAACATGTTTCATATACGATATCAGTTGCAAATATTCTCTAATATGTAACATCATTTATGCTATACATATTTCATATACCTATTTCAATTACAAAAAATGATATCCAAATCACGTCACTATAAACAGTACAAACCGGTGCGAACCGGCGCACACATTCTTGATGTTTCGTGTGGGATGAACATAAACAAATAAGATATCGAGGTGAAATATGCGTAATAATGTTGATTTGTTACATAGATGTCTGTCCCACACGTAACCTAGTGGGTTGTGACCTGTGCGAAGCGAGGGGTCCTGTATGATTGGACAGAAGTATAATTTCCATCCAAAACCTCTTGTATTCTAGAACTTCTTCTGTACTCTAGTTCTCACTTACAAACACTTATTACTTCAAAGTAATCTATAGAAATAAACGAAAATAACGTCTGCAAATAATAATGTAAATATCACTTAAGTTCGCAACATGTTCGAAACATGTTGTAAGTATAATATAATTCTTGTACAATATTCTTTGGAAAAAATATTTCTTCAAGCATGATATTATCTTCCCTTCCAACTGAATTCACCCACAGACAAAAATCACAATACCCAACATTAGTAAAATTACGCTGAAACAAAATACTCTGTTTCAATAAACCGTCGCATTGTTCGGGGAAAGTATGAAAATAATAAATTTCAATGGACTCCTCTTTAGATGATAGATGAAGTGAATAAAAGGCAGTCAGTCAGTCGTCATGGTCCATCAGACTCGGCTTTGTGTTTCCGTTCTTACATCACCGCATAAAAACCGATGGCTAATTTTCTTTTTCTCCGCCATTCATCCATTGTTGCTTTAGAGCACCGTTGAACATCCGAGACTATTTTTTAGAATACAACGAATACTATCTTTATCGTAGATTGTAATCGATTCCTAGTTCCTTATCTCGATTATACTATCGTAGACGAGTCTGTTAGTGGTTTTAAACCTATTGTTACCGGATGTTCTGAGTTTCTCTACTATTTGTATGGCTGTGGCGTCATAACTCCCTAACGAATGAACAGATCTGTAAATCTGTGTATTTGAAATGATTGTGATGGGTTATTTTCCATTTTTGAAATTTTGAAGACTACCAAGAAATCGACCAGGATTAAGAAATAATAGTTTTTGTAATGTTTATTCACATCGATAATTTAAAGTAGGTACCAGAATTTCATAGCTGCAAGAGTAATCAATTTATTTGAGAAATTCTTCTGCTACCTACCTACCTGCTACCTATTACAATTTAGAATAGTCTATCTTACCGCACCAACTTGTCCACTTAGTGTATTAGCAGTCCTAACTACTAACAGTCCTTAATCCCACAGTCCTCTTACTAATGAATAATAATTAGCTGACCACAATCCCTCTTAGGACCTCATAGTTAGTCCCTGTACTAGGCTTATCACATATCCATGGGCGGCAGGGGACGCTGACACGGCAAACTTATTTGCTATTTTTATCCTGTAAAAAAAATACTTTCAACCCGAACTTGAAGAAAACAGTTTTTTAAATAAATAATGAACAGAGTATATAAATTAATGTAATAAAGAAATATAAACAGTTTAATAATCCTTTGTTGAGTCTTCAACGGAATCAATTCACACGTTCACAGAAACTCGTAAAGTAAACTAAAAAGTTTTTAAACTTTGAAAACAAGCACTAAAAGCACGAACTACAAAGTTTGATTTCCAACATAATACCTAGTAGCTACTTGAATAACAAAACTTCATGCCTTAATTTAGTTCCAAGTCTTTGAATGTAACAAAAGGAAAGACAAATATTTGCTTTCAAAACCTGTCATAATAAGTTTGTTTTACAATTAGTTCTATTAATAGTACACTTACGTGCCCCATGATCTAATGTTGAACACTTTTATACATTGTGCCCATATCAGACGCTAATAAATTAACTGAGAATCTCAGAATGAACAGTAAACAATACAATGATATTTCTAGGAAGTTCAGGCCACCATTCGATAGAATACACAATATCCCTGACTCAAACCAACAAAGTAATATTAGATATTGTGTTGACCAAAAGGAATCTATACTTAGGGTTGCCAGTTCTAATATATTGGACTTTTAACGATGTTGAAATTAATGAAGGTAATAAGGCTGTAAGTCGCAGACATGCTCCCTAGCTTATGGTGCACCCTGCTAAAGGATCAAGGCAGCGACTGGTGATAACTATTGGAAATGACTGGTCTATTTAAATATTCAATCATTATATGATCCGTGTTAGAAAAAGGAACACAAAAGGTGATAATTCTTAGGAATACGTCGGTTTTAGAACAAAGATAAATACGAAAAATTGCCAAAAGTTTCTTTAACAAGAACTGTAGCAATGATAACTTGTTTGAAGCTTACCGAAAAGTTTTTGGGAACATTTCGTGTTATTAAAGGTTGCGTCGGAATTGCGTCTAGCCGAGACGCTGAAGAAAGTAATCTTTTCGGCCAAACTGAGATGTTGGCCATGTTTGAGAAATATGTTCAAAACGATTATTTATTTATTTATTTGTTTAAAGTTAGCTAGAACGGACATCAAGTTCAATTACACTAACTAATTCATATTCTAACGATGCATAAATGCTTTATACAGATCAATACTACATGAAAATGTTAATACTATTTTTAAACCGCTTTTATCCCTGCAAAATGTCTAAAATTGACACGTGACATATATGACGTCACAGTATATCAACACGAGTGAACATTAGACGATATGTAAGAATTTTAAAATAAAACTTGAATTTTATCCTCTAGAACTCTTGTGTAGTACCTCATTGTGCAAGTACAACTATTTAATTATTCACGTTCCACGTTCGGAAAATAGCATAGAATGACTTAAAATAGCCCGCAGGGATTCGGCACTTGCATCCACAGGTACTAAACTGTATTTCCGTGAAGATCTAATTGGTATAGGTAATAATCCTAATGTTCATTTGTCAAGTTTACGAACGTAAGTAGAGAAATTTTAGACGAATTACGTTTGTAGTCACATGACAGGTAAATACATTTTCATTATTACATTTAAAATATAAGAATATTATGACATTACTACAATTACTCGTCAAAATAGATTTTTTATATAAATTAAGTCAATATTCATAAGGTGTTTCCGTTTCCTCGATTGTATAAATAATGCATAAGTAATCGACATTTACTTTACACTAACTTGTTAACAATCTGAAAACCTAGCAACGCAATATAATTCTTACTAAAAACCGTATCGAGGGAGAAATATTCGTTAGCTTCAATAATATAAGGGATCTCATACATTCCATCTTTAGTCGACCAGCTAGTTGACTAACACACGAGCTACAAGCCGGAAAAAGCGCATGCGTAAACGCTCGAGGCGCCATCTGTGCTGCCCACGTTTAAAAACCTCGGATAAATGTAAAATTTATCAGCTCTCTCGAACGTCACCTTAATACAATATATATGTAACTAAAATCGGTTTATTCAAGTTAGTTAGACATGTCTGAGATTTGAATTAAGAATAACTAGCTGCTAGCTGTCTCCCTCCCCATATATACGACCACGATACTATGAACAGATATAAATGAAAACATTGTTATTGTACTTATTTACAACAGGATAGGATAGGTTGGGACTGCAAAGCGTTAAGCCGCACCGTTCATAATTATTCAGTTTCCAATTGTTGAAATCGGAAGCCCTACAAAACACCGACGCCAACTGACTCCATATCAGAATACAACTAGCATAAATATTTACCGGTGACACAACCGGGGCAGCGGGACTGCAGGATTTACTGCACAGAGTTCAACATAAAGTCAATATCGTATAACGCATAACAATAGTCGTTCTACAAATTATATGCATATTATATATTTAAACATCACACATCACTATCGAGGCTACGGTCTTATTTAATGGGAAGGAAATTTTGTGTAGGACCACACAGGTCAGTTAGATAAAACAGTCCTAAAAATTGAACAGTGATCCAAAAATTCAACTATAAAGACCTGCGAAGACTGGATGTAAATTTTGTTGACATTTTCTCCCGTCATAAAAATCGCTTACAATGCAGATGCTCTCTAAGTATATTAATATACCGTAGAGATATGAAATCTTTACAAAAACAACAATTTTATAACTAGTGTATATCTTAGTCTTAGTTGTATGTCTTACAACTATCAAAGACACTTACTAATACAAAAACTAGTATAAGAAATTACATTGTACGTAAACAAAATGTAAAAAAAAGTGCGCGCGCGCATATGTTTATGTGTGTCACCTATATAGCTTGCGAATGTTTACATGAGTAATATTTATGTTTTATTTTGATTATATAAATTATAAAACCAACATCAAAACTATTCCATTTCCTCAGTTCTAAGAAACTTCTTGAACATTAACGATGTAATTAAAACTTCAATTCAACAAACAAATGATACACGATAAAATATCATGAGTTTTTTTTTTGTTATAGGCGCGTGCGTCGGACGCCAGACGTAAACAAGTTTAGAGGTTTCATTCTCCTTCACTACTAACCATAAACAAATATTACACGTGATAAAAAAGAAATGAATCAGGTCCCGTCTGTTGGAGGTCGGTGGGCTCTGTACGCAGTTTTATAGTTATGTCAGTAGTACTTTTCGTACATACCCTTTTTTAATGCACTCTAATTTCTTGGATTTTTAACCTGCTACCAAATTTTAACGAATAAAGCCGCTGGCCTTCATTTGTTGCTACTATATGAAATAAAACTGAGTACAGAACACATTTCCAATAGCAGAGATCTATCATCACTGCTTCAGCCGTTACTTAAGTAGACTGAAGAACAGAAGAAAGTAAGGTTCGCATCTAGTAACTAATGTAATAGAACGATCCTGTATAATAGGTAATGACATTACCTATTGCACTAATGTTAGATCTCGCGTATACAATGATAAATTTCCTACGAGCTTATATAGCAGATACTAGTTTTTCTTGGGTCGTGTGCACTGATTTGTTTATGTGCATGTCGAGGAATCTTTATACGAAGGTGTACAACTATCCACAAACTTGTGTATTTTAATATAGTACAAGTGATTTTAGTTGTAATGGGCGGCTTTGAATACTAACCTCGATCCCATGCCGGCATACTAGGACGTCGTAAAATGTGACAGAAATCGACCCGCTTATTAGTAAGGCTTTACAAAATAGTTATGTCATTATATTATTATTTGATCTTCAATATCGGTATTGTCAACGGTAATGCCTTTGTGTTGATGATGGACGACGGTAACCACTTACCGTAGGGTGAATCATGAGGTTTATCGACTAATTACATAAAGTGCGCTCACCTCAAGAAGTAATCATGCACGAAGTCTTGGTTCTCGTCGAGCCAGGCCTCTGTGCGGGCACACTCGGCGTCATAGCAGGCAGGCGCGGGCACGCCACCGCCCGCGCCACCCGATGGCTCCTCTATGCTCCGCAGCTGTAGACCTACGACAACAAACATAAACCTTAAAAACTTAGCTTCAATTACATTGGTAATTATAGTAGGTATATTGATCGAAGTTGGACAAAGACAATGCACCGAGTTACTTATAAAAGGGAAAAATGTACGAGGCTTTTGAATGTTCTTTAAGGTACGTAGCGACGAACTTTATATCATAAGACACACTCTTTACTCTAATTACTTCGGCGAAGATCGAAACATTTCAGTTGCTGTCAGAGAACCAGATAAGAATTTATCGGAACCTCATTTCAACCAAATAACACGACATCAGAAGCATAAGGTCAAAAGTCTCATGTTGCTAGTATCGGACATCCGATTTTAAACTTCTCAAGATAAAATAAATAATCGTGTGGGTCAAATCTAGCAAGCTGAATTTTAACAGTAGCTGAAATTTTACATATTGCTTGAGTTCCACATGGTTACTACATTTTTTAGTGTACTTATACTATGAAAGCATGTTATTTATTGTTTGAAGTATGTTGTAAGATATTTTTCGAAATGTTGTTATTGTTTCACTGAAGTACAATAAAGGTTAATTTTATATTATTTTATAGAAAATGATCACACCTGGCACTTTCTCCTCCCACCAATTGCAACATCCACACAAATTCAAAGCCATTTCGATATAACTGGTAAAGAAAAACTTGTAAAAACCTCGTAAACTCTTTTAATTAGCGGATTGTCAAAACAATACGTTGCGTCGACGTCAATGTCAAAACTTGTTTGTTTACGAAACCTTTTCCGTAATTTTCTGAACAAGATTTCTTGCTGTTTATTTGAACTTTTATGTTATTTTTCGATACAAATGTCTACACAAATTAAATTTGAAATCAAATCCATGGCGTATGTTAAAAAAAAGATGAGAAAAATAAATATTTAATCAATTTTAAGACCA
>DWPA01006314.1:0-11094 GCA_018251375.1 Calpodes ethlius
ACTTCATATAAAACAACAAAGGGAGAACATCGTGAGGAAACCTGTGCATCTGAGAGGTTTCCATAATGAAGGTGTGTGAAGTCTACTAATCCGCGCTTGGCCAACATGGTGGACTATGGCCTATTCACAATGTGATGGGAGACCTGAGCCCAGCAGTGAGACAATTATGGGTTGTAATAATGATCAGTAATGTAGACGCACAGGAATCATCTTATGAATGAGCTATTCACTCTACGTGTCTTATTCTACGTGTTACGAATCCGTGGTTGATTCGAAGCTTAATGGAATATAAACAGCCGTCAGCGAGAACCGCGCTTCTCATAACAGACGGCCGAAGCAGACATCTTGTTTATCACTTCAATAAGTGACTTTAATAAGACGCCACCCGCGGGTTCTGAGCCGCTCTACTTACCAACGACAGTTCGGAAAATATTAATTCTCACTTCCTTATCGAAGACTGATTTAATTTCAGAGTTTTCTCAAACATTAAGCTGCTAAGTTGATTGCTTAAAAATTGCGATTCAGATTTAATATTCGAAATTCGCGCACATGTCGGTATATTGGCTTATCAGGATTTTTTGTCTGTCTCTTTGACTGTGTTGATTAAAGCTTCATTTTTAATTGTTAAATTATAACAATAATGTAAATACAATGGAAAAATTCTTACGAAGGAAAATAAGTATTTAACTACTTAGGTATTTTGGTCTTACCACCTTAAATAAATTTTCGTACAAATTGATTCACATTTTAATTAAACAGATCCTTTAATGATTGAAATCTTTCCAGGCCAAACCGAGTACGGCATAAGCCGTCATTTAAAGGCGAATCACCCCTTAATTAGAGGTAAAGTACCCGAAACTCCGGTGAACAACTCGTAATTCCACGGACCATCTGGGGTGTAATTTTTCAGACAATTTAACTTCAAGTCCGATCATTTTTGCGTAATTTCTCACACAACGATAATATATAATGTATATACTAGCCTTAAGTTTATATATGTGTTCGCTTTCTTTGCCAGAAACAATAACTATAAAAATAATATTAAAAGTTCGCGCAACTCATATACAAAATAAGTTACTACATATACTCAAGGCCAAAAACAAATATTCGTATATATGTATGTTGCTCAAGTCGGCTTTAGTAAGGAAACAGCTCTACTAAGATCACTTGCAACTAGACTACAAAGTAATCTAAGGTTCTAACACACTATGCCGGCGGCACTGCCGGCGGCTTTTAGCCTCGCGGGTCTATATGCTCAAAATATTGGTCCGCCATCATATGCCGTAGAAACCATCTGAATTTGAATACCAGGCACAAACTATATCGCAAATCGCTCGGCCTACCCGGCGGTCATAGCTACAGTTTATTAATGCGGTAAACCTAGCGGCTTTGAGTGGTCTGTGGGAATACCTAGAGAACATTTATTAAAAATACCAATGAAGTTAATGTTGTTATTGACTTAAATTCATTTGCTTTTGTTATAATCCGCGTATGTAAGTATAAATAATAAAATTTTATTTATTATTCATGAGTATGCAGTACAATTAAAATATCGTTAAATATTTCGTTGCATTTATACATACAAGTTGCCTTGTTATAATGCTAAGACAATAGATTACTATATATATTAGATATAATAGATATATTGTTGAGAATCACATTATTCGTTACCTAAAAGGGAGATATGCGAAAAGAGTCTTAAACGTATTGTATTTAACTTCCAACTCTGCGCAGATCAATTTTTTATGTTTAATATGTTATACTATTTGTACATATCTCATATACAATGTACAATAATTATCTCAATGCTACTGTAAATGTAAGGTCAAAGTATACAAATTTTACTAATAACATCAAAAAATATGATAAAACAAAGAATTTACTAGGTTCACAAAAAATAAGTTATATTTCATGTAATTGCAATATATAATTGCAATATAGGAGTGTGGGTATACTTCTCGTATATTTTTGCCAAAGTGACCGCGGATATGCTAATCTTTGCAGCATGAATTATGGTTTCAATAAAACTAGAATGAAAAGTGGTCAACATCCTCAATGTACTTCTGTAACACCAAGAATCAACAAACTCGCTTGATCCAGTAAACATCCGAATTAAATGATATTGAAAACAGAAAACAATTTATTTAAATAGAAAACACACAATCGAGGTTCTATCGTCGCGGAATAAAACTAAAAGCATGTCGTTTACTGCTGTGTCATCACTCTACCTTATTTGAGACGCGGTTCAAATCCTTACACTATCGATCTAAAGGGCCCTTCTGAAGGTCAGACGTCAGTACCCTCCGACCACTACGCTTGTATTGAAAATATCAGTATAATGGAATGAATAGCGTTTTTGCCTCTTTCTATCACAAAGGGAAAGAAAAGGAGACTCGACACACTTTTTCCATGACTGGACGATCTACATCGTGTTGATTTATTGAGATCACGTTTGTTGAACTTATGAAAATGAGTAGTTAACATTTTCACACAAAACCTACTGAGTCAGTAAATAAATGACGGTTATGTAGTAAACGAAATTTCGTTAAACATTTTGTAATTAAATTGTGCGTTTTAATCCATTGTAAGGACATATATATTTCATTATGAATTTTAAAATCTAAAGACTTAATGCTTTATGGGCAAATGTCCTTTCATATATTTTTATACTTTAATATGAATGATATGAATTGACTTGGTCATAATTGATGCAATTCTATAATTACTGGTTGTCATTATTTTTGATAAATTTTTGACCAAATATTCAAACTTAAATTTTTTAAGGTATAATTTTACGACACCGACTTTAGTAGGTTTTATTTTGTCGCTGTTTCTGTTATTATCGCCCTTTTTGTGACAGTAAGTATTTAATGACTAAGGGATATTTAAATACACGGGTGTTGGGACGTTAGTGCGAATATTGATGATATGTACGTCTCGTATTTTTATTCATAACTCATATAGATAAATTGAAGTAAGTTCTTCAGAATTTCGATTGAACTTGTCTCTCAGGGCATTTTAGTTCAATTGTTTCTATACGATAATTTTTAAATAGAACAAAAAAACCAATTTTGTTTGCAGATGGTACATATACTCTCACAATTTGCTGTGATAATTTTTTATAATAATTGCCTTAGCAGTCTAAGTTCTTCTTTGAATTTTGGTTTTCTTTTGTTATTGTTTAGAAAAATACAAACATCGCAGATGTCCACATGAACGTACACAGATGGGAGATATGAAGAGCAATTTTCCCCCTGGAATTTGTGTCTCCTCACACTTTGCTGACAGCCCCGTAGCATAGTTGGTAAGTAACTTTGCCTGCAAAGCAAGGGGTCCTGGGTTCGATTCCCAGCCGGGGCAGATATTTATGTGACAGATAAATGTTTGTTCTCGAGTTATGTGTGTTAATGACGTGTTATTCGTGTTGTCCATGCCAACCGCGACACAAGGAATCCTACTGCGGGGGTATGAGTGTGTTAGCGTTATTATCTATTATTTTATTTACTTCACTTACTTTCTGTCCATAAAAGTTCTTATTTATTACGCGTTTCCCTACTAATTGTATTTCCCCTTCCCCCTAGACGAGAACCAGGAAACGCCCATGGACATTCTTAACACACGAATAGTTTAAATGTACTGTATTTCTGTACTTCCCTATCTAGCGTTATTCAGCGGTTACAATCTGAAACTCTTTGTAAATATGAGTCCATTCAATTTCACAGTGAAGTTTCGATTGTTTCTTTGTTAAAATCGATAACAACCTAAGCCAGTGGTTACTCGATAACCAATATTTGTAGCAACGATAAAATTGCTTAGAATATTTTAACAAGATAACTTAACTTACTTTTAAAATTTGTTAGTTTAATTCAAGAACTAAGTAAACATGTCGATATACTTACTGCGTACGCAGGCAATAGCAGGCAGTAACACAAAGAGCTTTTACGTATAATTATTAAATACAGAACTTACTATATAATGGAAGTGCCTTAGTTCATGTTAAGGTTAACTGTCAAGATTTATTATTGAATTTACTCTGCACTAATTAGTACTAGAGCAGCGCAGGAAATATATTAAAGCTTCCTTAATGGAAATGGTCCGTATCCTGCAGAGTGAATAGTTAATCTTATTCGATTAGGCACTTTAAAATAAATTTGACATAAATTAATTATTCATCGAATACGAATCAACATTTCTAATGGAGAAATTTCATAAACTAAAAACAACAGATATAACCTGGAAGTGATGAGATAAGAATAGGATAAAAGAGAAAAGGTGAAGAAACGAGATCAGGTGAAGAGTAAATTGCAAATGTTCCTAGGCAGAGGTTTGATCCATTTTAGAATGAATGAACTTCTTAAGACGGATTGTAACGTATATATTTTGACAAAAAATATAAGTTTAGTGATCCCCGCCGATTAAAGATGCTCATTTGAATAATCTAAGTCTGTTTACCTACAACTAATATTGTACGTATCCGAATAAAATGCTTATATTAGCATTACACTAATAATGACTATTTTTAATAATTACTAATGAGGTTTTAATTTAATTGATTGTTGCCAGTTTGGAATTAATTTTAAATGAATTGTTCTCCGATCTGCCGCAAAGTAGACTTCGCTTGTAGATGCTCTTTTCATTCAACTGGAGAAGGTAAGTGGTTTTAGTTATAATGAAAGCAGAATATTCAATTAGGTTGAATTATACCAATTGACCTGGATATATTTTATAGTTCATTAGAATATATAGGTAACAATAACATGATAAAAATTTATACGTATTATCAATGATTCTTAGGCCTTTGATGATACTTATATATAGGCTTCCCTTAACTTCTCTTTTCAAAAATATTAGATATGATTATAAATAAATCAATCAAAAGAGAATAAACATATAAAACAGAAATAAGACATAGTTAGTTCGTTTACTCATCGCCTTCAAGAGATCATTTAAATAAAAGTCCGGACTAATCTCTTAAAAGCACATTTGCTTGGCGCCTTTCGAATCACATCGTTCTCCACATATGTGTCATTCGATTTTGATGGTCCGATTTTATTAAACCAACAGACGAGTATGCTAGCAACTGATTATATAAAATGGTATTCTGTAGACTAAATATTGGCTCCATAAAAATCTATACACCAATACGTGCAGGAAATGCTTTGTACCCCTTTAAAACAATGACGTTAACGGGGGAATAGGAAATCTGACATCGTTAATGTTTATATAGAGAAGGTAATATTTTTAAACAGGTAATATTTTTTATAGAAGACATTAGAAATGTAAAAAATTAATAAAAACAAATATTACACTACCATTATTTTGACACAAGCTCACGCATATTTTACATAGTTATACATACATTTATTCTGTTGTACATAATTAAAGTCAAGGAGATTAAAATTTTAATTACGGTCGATTTTTGCGCACAGGACATCTCTCTTCACTAAAGGATCATTCAATATAGCTTATGGATTAAAACGTCAATTCATATAAACAAAGATTGTTCCTATAAACTTATTTTAATGACCATACAAAATATTTTTTGTCATAATTGAAAACCAATTACAATGATCTAAAACCACTAAACTGGATTAAAATTTCAATATTTCCTTTCCATTACAATAACATTAGTTCGGTTGATTTTCGCGGCTTGGATTCAGTTGTAAGTATATACCGCAATCCCAAACATTTATGTTTTCTCCGTTATTTATTTTATTTATTAATGAATTAGTATTTGTTAATTATTATTGAATTAGACCTGTTATTGGTTGTTACCACGTAGGGTACCTAATTGCTTTTAGAATTTTTGTTTAGCGATCTAATGCATATTTTGAAATAACTTTATAAAGTGTTTTTATTTTAATTTTGATATATCATAGTAACTCTGACACATGTCTTTAAAATACGAAAGGTAATCTGTCGAAGTGACTGGGCCATAATAAAATTAATTTCAACTAAATTGTAATATTATTTATTCTACATACCATTAACTACAGTTAAAATCCATTAGAATAGCAAAAATCCAGCAAGAAGAAACATTCCGAAATTGCAGAAAAAGATTGCAACACTAAACAATTGCAATTTACTCTCGACTCACTCGTATGTAATTGCAGTGCTCAGAGCATTTGGAACTGAGCTGAAGATTTTAAAGGGACGTGACCCAACGCTGCCATATCCAGACAGAACCGCTCTACATCCCTGATTACAGCAATGTCAGAGCAAGTTAAATTAGTACGAAAACGTGTTCTGGTTTTATTATCCACCGCGGCATTCGTATACCGTAACGCTCGTACTCAATAAAATGTTAATAATGTTACTTTCAGATTGCTTTGCGTACAAACTTTCAACGTGTCGGAGATTCATCTGCACAAGCAAAAATTCTTAGTATCATAATATAAATTAAACTCAGGAATGCTCTCCTAACTTTAAATTACCATGTTTATTTCATCAGGTTATATTTTTATAGAAAAAAAAGTTATTTGAAAGTAGAATTTAAATCAGAAACTTAATAATATTCCATTGACTAGATTTGTTTAAAATATTGTATTCATGAATATTTTTTTCAAATACATAATAAACACTGTCCCTTCGCTTATAGAAAGTTATATCTTTATCTACCTTCATGGTATTAAAAAAGTAATTTTACATTATCACGACGTCATCATTATCATCATCATCAGACATATAATAATTTGTACATAGAAGATATTTGACTAATAATCATTTTTACAATTTTTGTCTGTTTGTCTGTGCATATGTTCTACCTAATCTTAGAATCAAAATCCGGGTGCATTTTTTTCTGTTTTGTTATATCTTGTATTGACTTTAGTTTTCTTTTTCATCCAATACTCGAGAAAAAATTACAATTTTATGAATTGGATGCTATGAAAAAAGTTTCCTGAGACAAGTAGAGAATACAGTTATTCTTATTATTATTTGTGAATACACAATTATAGTCATAGCATATTATAATGGAAATAAAGAAGGCATTTTTTTCGACTGACCTAAACATATATATGCATAATGTAAAATGTACAGATATCTTAGTATTTATCATAGGTTCCCCGAACACGAGAACCTGAATTCGAATCTGGCATGCCTTTTTAATTTAAGAAGATTATATCCACGCATTAAAAATCAATAATCACTTGCTATGGTGAAGAAAAATATCAAGAGGACACCGGCACACCTGAGAGTTCTCCATATTATTTCCAAAGGTGTGTGAAATCTGCCAACGTATCCTCAAGAGTTATAGTCCAAAAAAGCGACGCCTTTCTTAACTATAAAAGCATGCTTTTAGTTTCATAACCGATCAGTTTATAATTATTTTAAACTAAATCTCTTTCTAATCATATTTGTATTCACATCCAAGTATTATAACTCATAGTTTATTACCTGACTAATCAATGTCAAGTTAAGACCGAGAGCTTCAAACTTTGAATGAAGGTACATTGCAAGCGACCCGAACTATGCAAGTGACTCACGATAGTGGTTTGAAAGTTGTTATATTACTTGAACTTTGATAAACACCGAGCTCATATTTACTTAGTTTTTGGTTGTCAGTTGAATTCTTATGAACCAATTCTAACCTACTTACATGGCTGTATGAACTGAATTTGTTATGACGTAAGAATAAATTCAAAATGTTTATGACTTACTGGCAGTTTGATTTTGTTTTTATGTAGACTCACTCGTGCCCAGATTTGATTTCCATTGGAAAATGGTATTTCTATGTAAGATTTTTTTATTAATATTCCTTCTTCTACTATTCGTATTTCCAGAATGTGTAAATTCGCTGTTACAATAAACTGTCTTATAAGAATTCCATTTATTATTCACAAACGTCGAGTACTTTGAAGTTTTACATTGCACTATAATTTTACATTTTTACATTTTCATTCATTCATTTTTTAAGTTTTACATTTTCAATATATGGAAGATAAAAGTTTATCATTTTAAATATATATTAAATGTTTATTAAGATTATCTGGAAAATTATTACGCAGATAAAACGGAAGCATTAAAATTTAATATAATACTTGAAGCATTATTAAATATTGAACAAAATATAATTTTCCCTTATCATTTCATAAAATTTAATTCGGTTCGTTGAACAAACTCTACAATAGCTCATTTCCGTTTTGAAGGCACCACATGTGCATGAAAATAGTAAAATTAAAATTTAACGTATTATTACGATTGTTTGCAGACTTAACAAACCTAAAAGTAACACTTATTGAAATAAAATACAAATTAATTGTTTTTAATGTGGTCACAGAATAATAAAATAATATTGGTCAGTTTACAATGTGAAATGAGTAAGAGTTTTGGTTCAACGATTGTTTTTCAGTCTATATGAATAATATTTATAAAATACACAAAAATACCACCAACCACTTAATTTATGAATGACATTTTAAGTACTTCAAGCCTTGTATTTAATGTACAATTTTAAATTTGGATTTTTTTTTAGTAACTCGCTTTTATTGTTCAACATACTTTTAGTTCTGCTTGCTTATCTAAAAATGTAGTGCTGAGTTAACGGTAAAAAGTTACTTCTATTCATTTAGATAGAGTTCATTCATTAGTCTGAATCACTTGTAGCACGATACGGTACATACGCAATACAAAAAAATATTACACTTGTATTTTTTAACTTTATAAAATTTACTACTTGACTACTTCCACCTTCGTCACAATGTAGGTCAAATGTACAATGAAACCGTAGCGGACGAAGTTTCTCAAAGTGTTACTATTCAAATGGAGCAACTGTTGCGAAACTAATTTTGTAGTCATCATAATCTTTCGTCGTGCTCTCAAATATTGTACATGTAAAAGTTTGCATTGTAGTCGCATTGTGCCATGCCCCCATACGTTACTAATTAGGCCAACAATATGACTCATCCAATTAAAGCTTTTCGTAGGTAAGTACGGAAACTCCATGCACAGCTATTGTTGGAACTGAACTCGACTAAAATTACAACAAAGTTCCACTTGAGTATTCATAAATAAAACCTTAGCATATTTTCCACGCTAAAGTGAAACAGATGATTTAATTAATTTAAATTTCTTGCCTTCCTTTGTATTAATTAAACTCTATTGTTTCATAGCTAAATAATAATATGGGGAAGTATCATTACGTTCGTTTGCGCGGTAAACATACAAATGGGGATTAACACCTGGCAGTTTCCACGTGGGTATAAGAATAGAATTGAAGTCATTTAAATAATGTTATGAGTTTAAACTGCGAAAAGGTATTTTGTGCAAAGTTACGCAAGATATGTAACAAGTATAATGATTATTAAAAAAAGTAATTCCGTTCAGTAACACTCATAGTCCAGTAGCTTGTGCCGACCGTAAGTGATCGAATGAATTAAACGACAGCTGCCACAAGTCAATCTGGCTAATTACCGCTAATGGCATAATCTTTAGAGCATTTCTGTGCTTTGCAGGGCACATAAAAACTTTGGTCCCGGTTGTTATTATAAGATAACAGCCACGGCTTTACATTTTAAGCATATGGAGAATCGAAAACTGGTTAAGCCACTTCATCTACCTGTACCGGAACAATGTGGTAGAGCATTTTTGGGTTTCCTCAGTTACGCAGAAAGACCTGGACTAATATTGAGTTGAAGCCAGGCATTTCTTTCTTAACCAAAATTTACATAGTTATAAGACGTTTTTATTTTTCTCACATGATCGCATGTACACCATTTCAGCATCATTATATTGTTTAGGCGGCAGAATAACAGAGTTAGGACAAAATATAAAAAAGTACAACATTTATTGGTACAATTCGATTATATATCGTCCTTTGATTGATATTTGAAGTTTAATTTCAACTGACATAATAATATTATGTCTAGACGCCCAGGCTTCGATAACAAGGTCTTGAATTAACTAAGGGACTAGCTAATTTGTATTAGGATTTGTAGGTTAAATTAGTTGCTCGCAGATATTGTACTCAGTATTCAAATTAAGAATATTAATTTGTTGTTAGGTCCATGTTATGTGTATTATTTTGGTCAAACATAAAAAAGAACCATAACAAATTGTTAATAACATACAGTGTTTCATAATTTTCTAGAAGTAAAAAAAATATCTATATATCAATATGCCCAAAGTAGCATAAAAATAAAGCGTGCACATATTTTTAATAATTTAAAATTTAATAATATTCCGAATGCAATAACGCTTTTGTGACCTACGTGATAAAGATTACGAATATAATATTATTTCATGTCTAAATGTTGCCTGTGCCCGTTCACGTGTGGAAAAAGAATAACAATAAAGGTTGTCGTTTCTTTTCTATCATTGGTGAGTGGTGCCTGCCCACTAAACACCGCCTTGTGGCATCCGTCCGAAGACCTTACACCACGTATATGTTCGCGATTCTGGTTGGAGGGCCGGAACGTAAGCTATCATTGGTTGCCAAGTAACACTTTGCTGTGAAACACTTTCTTTAATTTGGCTGAAATTTTAATGAAACCCCCAAAGAAATGAGATGTTTTTTCGCGTTGAAAAGTTATGGTATTCTTCATCTTCTCAACTATCCTCACACCTAAAATGATAAAATAAGGAAGCTATATTGCATCGTGAAAGAACACACACACAAAGAACAAGAAGTACAAAGACACACGCACACACAAACGCACACAATTTCGCATAAGAGTTTGTAACTTCCCGCTGCAGTTATGATAAAATTGAATACCTGATAATCAGACATGAAATAATCTTGTAATTAAAAATATTTGCTTTGATACTAAAACTACATTTTCAAGACTATTAAAAGTATATTTCTTTAGTTTTAATATCTTAATGTAACTCATGAATGCTCACAATAGCTGCTGTGAAATGGGTATTATTTAAAAAGATACATTATTTTAACGTTGTTTGATGAAGAAATGTTTCGTTACTTTATAAATTACAACAGTATACAAAATAACTATAAGTAGTATTATACTCCTACTATAGAATAACATTTTTAT
Organism: Calpodes ethlius; assembly: GCA_018251375.1. Lineage (NCBI taxonomy): Eukaryota > Metazoa > Arthropoda > Insecta > Lepidoptera > Hesperiidae > Calpodes > Calpodes ethlius. The sequence continues at coordinate 10,989 of DWPA01006314.1, forward strand.
GGAATACGGATAGTAAACGAGCATATAGTATCACCATCCCATGTTGAACCACTAAGACAAACATCAAATAGGACTATAGGTGGAATAGGTTGGTCCTATTAATATT
>DWPA01006315.1:0-11094 GCA_018251375.1 Calpodes ethlius
TTAATAAATCTGTTGAACTGGTTTGTCGAAGTTTCGATTTCTGATGAGCTTCAGACAGAAACTAACGAGTATTATTAAAGCAGAATGGTATAGTAATCTATACCCATTGACTCAATAAATTGTAACTGTAACTTTATTTATGATTCTACATAAAATTTATTGAAATGAATTCGTTGTAAAATTTCTAATTAGGTTGGCTTAGCATTTTGTGACACATAGTTGCTGCTTGTAATACGTCATGTTTCGAGAGCGAAATGCGGTTACGTCGCTACTACGTTGCTTTTGCGCACTGCACCTTTGGCTGATACACGCCGCAATCGTTTCGTGAATTAGGTCCGGCTACGATGCTGTAATCACCTGGACTCTAATTTATCCCTCGCGATGAGCGCGCGAACGTCGCACACGCGGCCACCGCCCGGCTATCGTTCAATGCGCCCCGAGTTGCGTCGCTCGCCTCATGAATAACAACACTATGTCGTCCGCAACATTTCTATGAATTACTCTAATACCGACGAAATACTACAAGAAACGCAGAAGCTTCCGCATGGAAACTCGGGACGCCTGCAGTGGAAGGGATACGCAAGGGTTACGCTGCGCCTACGATGAATGCAAGAGTGGAAGCGTGCGTGGGCGAGGGTCGACGACCCGCAACGAAGAGCCGTGCGCGTGCGCCCTGCCAGCGAAAATGGCAGAAAACCTCACGAAGGGCGGCAGCACACGGTGTCCGCATTTAGCTCGGGCTGACGTCGCTGAGTCACCGCACCGCGAATAGCGGCAGTTTGTTGTTGCACCGCCCGCTCCCGGCTCTCCCGTCGATTATTTCTAGCGGCGTGCACGCCAGTGCTGGGCGCACTGTCTCCGCGAGAGGACGCGCCATGCCCCCGCTGCCCGCGCCGCCCGCGCGCCTCCGCCGCCTCGACCGCCTCGGTGCATGTGACGCCTCCGCCGGCATCGTCACCACCATCAGGGACACTGTCAGCTGTAGTTGGATATTTTACAGTGAGTGTCGCACGCGCCTCGCCGCCCCCACGCCGTAGGCCGCACCCTGCGCGAACGCACCCCGACGTCCCCGATCCTCCGGCCGCGTAGCCGTAGCGGTGCAATTCCTGCTACGTCGTCCTTCTGCGATGTCGCGATATCGTAGCCATAACCGAACGGTCCATATTGACGGTCGTAGTGAGTGAACGATTAGATCTTTTTACCAGTCGATCGTTTACAATGTGATATACCAATGAAAGTGATTTATCAATTTGGTTGATTTCGAAAGTGCTTTCTCGAAATAATACGATCCCCCGCTGTGCTCCGCACTGCCCACGAATCTGTTATCGTCGCTTTGTTTAGTATTCTGCTGCCATCTATTTGTGTGAAAAGGAATCATTCGTTGAAAGCTGAAATCTAGGTGAAGCGTCTGACATCAGCAACCCGAAGTAAATTTAACTCTTGACGTTGTTAACCCTGCCGTGAAATTACGACTGATTCTTTCGTTGTATCCAAACATTTGCAATGTTGTAATTATTTTAACAATATTTGTATTGTATTGTTATTTAAAGTATATTTTGTGTTATGTGTACAGACAATAACACGAGTTATATACCTAAAATTATCGTTAGATACATGATTCAGTAGTAAAACTATTCTCGGGCATTAACCTACGCGGTGCGATGTATAAACACAGACATAAACATTGGATTATCCAGAAAGTTTTACCCGTTGCCGAGCCGTCGGAACGCATTTCAGGCCAGCTTCGACTAGGCTCGTTAAATTAAACTGCACAACGAGGAATGTTTCGTTCACGGATCTTTAAACAAATCCATTTATTTGGCATTTTTATTTTTGCCGTAGAGTAACCTTAACTCTGCTTTTATTTTGTTGATCGTATCGTGTATTTATGAAAGCCAAAACGACGACGGCCAAGGCATGAAATAATCAAAATACGTAAAGAATTAAGTGAACGCATTATACAACAGTTAAATTAACATTACTGATGTGACTCTTTCATATTTACCTGTGGGAATACCTCAATTTCATCACTCTAAATATATGCCACGGGACTGTCCTCTTTTAAACCACAAAACCGTTCTTAATTTCACTGCCACTCACTTATTCCACGCGTACACGATCCTACACAGGTTATAGACATAAATATAGACTTCTCTATAAAGCTTCTGAAGGCGCATCAAGCGTGATAATGCGCATTTTGTGTTCTCTGACCCGAAAGGTGTGGAAAAATTATCTTAATGTAATAACTTAATCTTTGAGATATTCCATTTGAGTTTAGCACAAAAATGTATGATTGAAATTCATTGGATTTTAATCATATTTTGTATTTTAAAGAGGTGGGAAAATAAGTAACGCGACTTTTATTTCGTAAATGCAAGTAATTAAATTGATTTTCTTCCATTCGTAATGGTGTCAGAACATTGTTTACATATACATCATAACCCATGAACTCCATTTACACATAGTTTTAAAAATCCCACTGCGTTGTGATTGCTCTCAAAACATACAATAAGTCTTAATTAAGCAACGTTTAATTCTATTACAGGTAACAGTAGCGGGTCGACACCCGCGGAGGGCGCAGCACCGCCTGCAGAGCCCGACCCGGACCTTGACTCGATGCACATGATGCTGGACCCTCACTTGCGGCCCATTTCGCCGGACCTCGCCAACGATGAGTCCAAGCGGATATTTGACGAGCACAAGCAGTTAGCTCAGGAGTACCTTAAGGTGAGCGATTTGGAACTATAGAAACAAGACTGAATTCGAATTCTAAGTTCTGCAAAAACTGAATTCCAAGCAAAGTTCTCTTCCTCTTAGTACCATGCCACCCGCGACACAGGGAATCCTACTGCGTGGGTATGAATGTGTTAGCGTTTATTTTATTTATTCTTGATACAAATATCAAATAAAGAGGCAATAGAAGTAACATGCTCTCACATGGGCATGTAATCATCAGCGGGTACTTTCGGCATCAAGATTTCTTATATAGCTTGTAGTATTATTCTATATATAAATTGGACAAACAAAAAGCAGTTCAAATAATCTGTAGGTAAGTTAATAGGTCAAATAATAAAAAAACGCTGACGGTCTGACAGTTACTTGGCAAACTGACTTGAGGACAACAGATAGATAGAGCTCATAGAACAATGAGAATAGTCGTAAGTAAACAAACTCATCGCTCACAAAATGACATTTTGACAATAATGTTAAACATTGGTAAGAATGAGGAAGTTATTTTTACAGTTAGAGAAGGTCAAAGTGCATTACCCCGTTGCTATATTCTGCTACATCAGAAGAGACCATTCATGTAAATTATACATAGCCAGTGCCCAAGGGCAATATTGTATTGAAGTGGTGACGGGTGAAATAGGTAAAATAATGCCATCTATTGCAATAGGTGGACTGCTTTATAGAGAGTATGTGTATTCTATAAAGAAAGATATAATTTTCGTAAATTTAAACGATTGCATATAGTTTAGTTGTGTATAGTTAAATACGTAATACCGTCCACGAATAGTTGTACTGTTTGTACCACGGTACAGTTTTTTTTAACCGTGAATCCTGCCAATGTTAATTAGATCGTGAAGAAAGGTACTTTGAACAGTTTCTGCTTTTGTTTGAAAGATCTTAAATGAAAAAAAAACAATTGTACGCCGCTGTACTTGCGATATAGCTAGCATCAGGCTTGTTGCAAACTTAATAAAATGTTCATAAAAGACAACGATCTACGAAATTGATGACCCAACAATATAATTTGCATATGTCATCATCATCACAACCCATAACTGTCCCACTGCTGGGCTCGGGTCTCCTCACGCTCTGTGAGAGGTACAGGCCATAGTCGGCCACGCTAGCCAAGTGTGGATTGGTAGACTGTATAAAATGTGTACGTAGCTATCTACATCTTCATTACATATAATAAGATGTCCGGGAAGTTTGTGCCGATTTTCGATAAGCAGAGCGTGATACTTGACTGAATATATCACAATTATTTTAATAACAAATGACATGTGTACAATTGTACATATTCTAAACGAGATAGGTACAGGCATATTTGAAAAAAAGTTTCGTTACAATTTGTTACTTTCATCAAATTTTGAATGGGCTGCGTTTTAATTGTCCTAAAATAACGGCACGAACTTTTCGGACAACCCAATGCAATAACACGTTATAGGAATTCTATGTGACATCAATTAGTATCAAAATATGGTATCTGTACTCAAGTCATACTTGTATCTACCTATCGTCAAGTTAAGGTAATTAGTTAGTTGGAGTTATCACTTAAGCGACTTCATTTATTCAAAAACTAAAAATTTTAACGGAGTAGTAACTGACAAATTTGCGAATTGGTTTCCTAAACGAACTCAAGTAACTTGAATATAGAAAGAAAAGTAAGTGTTTTAAAAACGTGGCATTGTGTCGTGTATTTTGATAGGTATTCGTAATAAATTTAAAAACGTATTTGTAATAAGTGCTATAAACGCACTAACATATATGAGAGGAAGAATTCAACGTAAATATTTCATGTTACAGATACAAACTGAGCTGGCTTACCTCAGCAAACACAAGTCAGAGTTAGAGGAGCAGATGGACGATGAAGAGCTCCGACAGAAACGGGAGATCATACAACTTGAGAACGAAAAGGTATTTTACCCAATTGTCAAGTTAAGCTATTGCGGGCGGGGTAGCTGGATGAGTGACCGCTAGTGGCAAAATTTCTTGAGCGCTTTCGTGCTCCGAAGGGCACGCATTCCCAGTTGTTTTAATTAGATAGCAATCCTTAAGCCATGTCAAAGGCTTTTGGACGGTAAAGGATTTAGTCAAAGTTGACTAGTTCTCAGATTAATTTCAACTTACGATTTTAAACTGAATTATTACTGCATTTGAGGATGCCTATGGATGGCACTCGCAGCTCACATACTTCCTCCATTAAAATGCATCCATTTCTATTGCAGGACTCGTTGATAAAACTATACTGTACGTTGAAGAAGCAACTGGCGCGAGCCGACAATGACGGTTGGCTGCTGCCCGAGGAGCGGCCGCTCGACTGAGCCCCGCCAGCGGGCCTCCGGGCCACACCACGGGACCCACTAACCACTTGCATCTGCGTCTCAGGGCCACACCACGGGACCCACTCGCTACGTTGCGATATTCAGTATTACCGTATTAGGCTACTACAGCAGTTGTAATTACGATGACAAAATCGTTCTATTTTTTAAATAAAATAACGGTTACATTGCAAGTAACGCCATCTGTCTGAAGCCTTCGTAACAAGTGCGGGGGGACTTGTTAGCGGCACGCGTGGATGTAAACCACTATGTAACATTGATCTCAAGTCGCCAAACGAGCCTTCAAGTACTATTATTGTATATTTTATTACAGGTTTCTTAGAAGATATTTTGTGTGAGTCATTCCTTGAGATTTGATTGCAGCTCTTCTATGTAGACGCTTTAGGCGTTAATACCCTTTTCTAACAATTTTTACTGCCAATGAGGTCGGGTGTTCTATTACGCTCGTATTATGTTCTAAACCAAATAAAAGTAATATTTACGAATAAATATAATTTTAATGTTTGTGTGTAGTATCAAATTAATACCAATATATAACAATTAATGCCGTTTACGTAATACTCGTGCGTATTAGATCTATCTGTCTGCATAGTTTTGTAAAATTAAATTCTTTCGAGTTTCTCGTGAACTGCGGGTACTTTTAATAACAAATGACCGTATTGTGTTTGTACGATAAATATTTATTTTAAAAGCACGTTTTAGTGCTGTTTTGTGTTGTACAACGAATTTATTACCAATACTTGGAACCGAATTATAATACATTTATATACTTCAAAGTAAAATTAAATGGCTTTATGTATCTTGTTTTGATGTGTTTGAAGTGTGTGAAGGAATTTGCATATTTTGATTAAATTAATTTAAGTTTAGTGTTAGTTGTTAAGGTACAATGTTAAGTTTAAATATATAATTATATACAATATATTTGTTTATTTTAGCACCTAGAAATCCTATTTATTGAGTCATTTAGGAAACGAGAGAAATGAATAACATTGCATAGTTAATAGTATCAGGCGTTAGTTTGCAGAAATCCATTGCTATTAAGTTATTATTAGTCTACTTTGCAACAATCTGCGATTAAAATATAGGTCCATATATTCTTTAAGACATGCGTGGTACCTACCACAAAGGAAAACATGCACTACAATAAATTAAAGTATATAACAACATACACAGCACCATCAACACGTGTTTCGCTTCGAATAGGACCATCATCAGAGTAAGTTGACTCTACGATGGTTAGTCTGACTTGCAATTAACTTTGACTTTACACCGTCTATATACCGTCATGCATTATAATCGCGGAATGTTGCAAAGTAAACTAATAATAACTTAGCGTAATATTGCGATAATTTTCGGATTTAAAACTCTATACTATATTTTCAACTTTTAAAACTATATCATACCTCTTTTCTATTTGACTCATCCTAAAAGAACGCATAGTGCCCTGGAAATGGCTTATATTGAAATAAAAAATACTTATAGTGCGTTTCGTGTTGGTAGCGACGAACTAAAATGTCCAAACAGAAAAAAATATTCGGAGGAAAATTAATATTTCGTAACGCTTAGTTGAGATTATTTAGAAATTAATTAATTAAAAAAATATATACATGTATTTTTTTTTGATATGTCAAGAAGTATCTGGAGATATCACTGCGTTTACTAATAAACTTTGTAGAACCTAGCTAGCCTACCTTTCCCTTACGTCAAATTAAATAAATACCGACATAAAACGTATCTAATGAACCCATATGTTGAAGACTTAGAGACCAGATATGCAGCGCCAGTGCACCTTATAAGTTCATTGTAGTTCTAAAACGATAACAACTATTAATTTTGGGTTCAGTACTGTAGATTTTGACTTTAATTAAACAAATTTTGTAAAGAATTCTAATTATTTAAACCAATCTTGGGATATTATTTTCTGGAACTAGCAACCCTTTTATTTGCCAAACTGTCATGGCAGCAACAAGAATTTGAACGCATTACAGAAGGATCATGCTCAAATAAATATGTTACATTCAATATCGATTCCTTTATCTACTTTTGAGTGTTATAAGAGTGTTGAATCAAACTAAAACATTCGCTAAGACAGGTAAATACGCTGCCATACAAATTTTGCTGTTTGACACTTTTGACAGACAGGGGTGCCAACATTACAGCGAACTCTCACAGAACTCTTACGTGAAACGAACCATAAATATATTTTTCACTGTAGCTATTCGTCAGCGCCACAATGGCACATCAAGTCTTACCACACCAGTTGCTTTTACACAACTTTTGAGTACTTTTGTCTGATCTGATAAAACATAACAATTTTCTATGTTCTAGAACAGAATATTATTCAACGCTACCTTACCCTTGCAAGTTTTTTCTAAACGCTTCAATAAGATTTGATTTTGCCAAAAGTTCTTCTCTGTTACGAAATTATGATAGAATTATCTATAATTTGATATGTGAATAATACTGGCGTAGGTGCAATTTTATAAATTCTAAAAATAAGCAATTACAAGTATTTTTTTTTAATTAATTACAAATTTAATATCAACAACAGAATTATGTGAATGTTGTTTGATTCAGATTTAACCCGATCTCGGGAAGTTATAATGTTTGAGCCAGCACACGACGATGGGATGATGATAAAATAAAACAAATATTAAACTTCAGTCCAAATTATTCAGTTTAATCATTAGAATCTGTTTGTGTCTATTGGAATGGTGTGTCACAATAAAGTTACAGTAAACAATTAAAATCCTTGGAATTTGGCACTTGAATTAATATTTTCGAGATTCTGTTCTCATACAAATAAAATAAATAAATGCTTTTTCGATGCAACCATCGATTGGACGAATCATTACATAACAACTTATTTACAATAATTACATAGGTATTTTGTATTTATTACTAAAAATCTTTATAAAATCAAGTAAATTCTTGTCTGAAACACGTTCGGCTTTGATAAACAATTTGAAGGTAAACGTGAACTACGTCAACGAACTAACAATATCTCAAGTGAATGCTTTTAATATTACACAAAAACTACATATTTGTGATGAGTGACTAAGTTGCCAACATTGAACACCTTACCGAGTTTACATTACGTTATATAGTGATATGATAAAATTTCTATTTATTTAACACAATTGTGAATATCAGAATAAATAATCTTACAATAATTCGTCATTGAGAAGACAGTAAATTTACATCGATCGGGGCGTCCCTTGCAAAAAAATAGTAAAAAATCAATGTTCTTGCACTGCCGAGGTACATTGTAACACAACCGATAGCAATGATTTCCGAATAAAAATCGCAGTTAGATTAAAAGCATAAACTTTCTAGTAAAATACAGTTTGCGTTCAGAAAATACATTTAACCACAACCAGACCCTATTTTACAGCGTAAATATTTATTACGACTGCATTCAGTAAAGATACTACAAAGATAATGTCCACATAGCGCCGGACGATTCAACGAAGTTGTACATATCGCGTATATAATTGAGTCAGACAACGACTCGTATACAGGGTAGAGACTAAGAAAAAATATTAATTTGTACAGAAAATACCTCAGTAATACAGAACACGCATAAGGATTAACAATTTTCGTTGTCGAAGGTCTTAACATTTTTACAAATGAATGAAATCCAAAAATACATTGACTAAACTATCGTAGAAATCTATTTATAAAATTATATAAAAGGCAATTCCATTCCGTCTTTTACAATAAAGACGATATGCGATAAAACATTAATTATTTCAAACTTGGTTCTTACAACGATGACACGAGTACATTAAGAATATTATAAAATTAAGGCAACAGTAGATCGTGTACAAGTGAATTATTATTATATCTGTACGAGTACGTTCCTACGCGGTAAGTGGGCATCGAACTACCTTCGGTACGCCGCGACCGCTTGCTAAGTACCGTCACATCGAAGGGTCCCCTACGGGTGTTCGTCGCACGATGCCACGACGACATTCAAAGCGGTTTCCTTACTACAATATAATAATCTCATGCGTCGCCAACATAGAGCAAAGTGCTAATGCAACAAACAGTGAAGAATATAATCACCAATTCGATCGTGTTACTTATATTCATAGTAAATACGAGTATTAAATTAAGTGCTAAGTAACTGTAAATTTTTAAAATAGAGAGTTCTAACTAACAAAAAATATCTAATCAAATCAAGCACCGTCATATACATTACACGCTTCCCAGATGGTGATAACTCAACAGTAGCTACCATGTCTTAATCACACATTAAAGGAACTTAACTACATCAGTATTTTTTACAATCGTCATTATAATCTGTTACTCGAAGGATAAATAAAACTTCCCTCTATCACTGGCAGCGTGACATATATTACTACCGCATAAAATGAGAAATAAATACTTAATAACAATATCGTAAAATAAAATACAGATATTTTTGTATACGTCATACTATATTCAATTTGTGGCAAAACTTAGGCAGTTAGGCAATGCTTGTGGCGCAAAAACGTGCCGCTGTAACTGCAAAAGCAATCGAACTATACTAATATTGTCTGAAATTAGTAATTAAAACTCTCCACTACTAAAGTGTATACGATATATGGAATGAATGTGAACAATTCCAGATTACCAAAATGCTTTTAAAGATAAAAATAACGTATGTAAAAATCTGTATAACACTCGACGTGCACATTTGATATGTACCCAATAACGATGAGACATCTGATAATCTCGAATTCCCTGAGTTGTGGGAATGGGGAGTATTCTTAGACTGATACGATTTGAGCATTTCCTTTCATTAGCCCAAGTGTACGTTGAAAATAGGTAAGTATTGAAATTAAAACTAACTATTAGTGATTTCTTAACAATTAATAAATATATAAAAATTTGTGACATCAAAGATCGAGGGGGATATTAAAATATGCGAGTGTGTAAATGGATAAAAACATCTCAAAAAACTCGAATATAAAATCAACATTCGGTACGCACAAAAATTTCATGTCGTGAAACGTCTGTAAGCGAGCTCTGAGTAAAATATCAAGTTTCAACTTACTTAAATCTAAAAAAAGAGTGAAATAAAAGCATAAACATATAGTCACTTTAACACAGCAGACACAATCCTAAGTTTGAGCAACGTTTATAGGGATACAACAATTATCAATATACGCCATATTTATGTATTGTCAACAAGTCACAGGAGCGGGCCTCCTGTCGATATCGATAAACTAGTAGATATAAAATTTTGATATAGAAATAAGGATTAAAATTTGATATCTAATGACGGGGGAAGACTATTATGGTCTATCGTTGTCTATCCTGAAAAAGATAAAAACATATTATTATCAAGGGCTACTGAACTTTATCTAATACTTAGTATACGAATAAGTTAAGAATTAGTAGTCGTTAGAATTTTGCCGAAGGTCAAAGTTGGTCACAAATGTGTTGCTACTCATGAAAGCAGATGGTCACCTGTTGTATAAGTGTACCGGCAACCAAGATGTCTTCTAACGCAACGTACTGCGTGCACTAAATCGTTAGAATTTTGCACACCTGGTCAAAGTTGATCACAGATGCGTTGCTACCGGTCGCCTATTGTATAAGTGTAACCGGCGACCAAGCTACCTAGTAAGGTAAAGTAAAATGTACATAAGACAAGCACCTGTCTCGTAGCCCCTAGGTGTCGGGGCGGCGCGCCTGCCACTTGAAGTCGAGCTGCATGAGCCACTGCTGTGAGCGAGCGCGGCTGCACGAGCGCAGCACCGGCTTCCACACGTCGGACGCCTCGGGCTTGTCCAGACACATGCCCGTGTTCGTGTGCTTTATTGTGCGCGTCTGTAACGACCGAACCATAACTTCAGATTATAATAACTAATATACACAATTACTCAGAGAGGCACTACATCAGTGATACTTATACGATTAAATTATTGTTAATTGATATCTTCTTCTTCTTCTTCTATATATATGTATAAAAATAAATGTATGTTCTTTATAGAATCGTAAACCATGCATTTGATCATGTGATGATCTTTAGCAA
>DWPA01006316.1:0-11093 GCA_018251375.1 Calpodes ethlius
AATCACCTAATAGCATTACTGTATTTTTCTAACCTCGTATAAGGACGTATATTCTATTTGGAAATTTATTCGCATACCGCCTCGCTCCCTCGCACATCTGTGATGGAATTTGACGTGAACGTAAACTTGAACCGTCCACGATGTTTTATTTCGTTCTAACAAAAAGTGAATATATGTGTGATTCATAAAAAACCTTCAATGAACCAGGTGAAATTTTAGCCACCTGCACTTTATTTATGTTTGACATTCCTAAGATGACCATGTCTCTAGTTAAAATAGCGCACTATTCAACAAAGGTGACGTTTGTAATCAAGATCTCGACCAATATTTTTTTTCAAAGTTGGGATTCAATTTTTATTGTGTCCCCGAATCTATAAAGAGTCATTTCAACTTGAATGAATCATTATTGTTTTCGGATCGTGATTTAAAACGATTTATTTGTTTTAATTGCCACCATATTCACATATTTACGAATCATAAAAACTACCAATTCCCTATAAAAATACAAATCCGTAATCATGGACTGTCACTTCATATTTAATTACGATATGGCTCAAATAATCGTTATTAAAACCGAATAGTCAATTATGAATGTACGTAGCACCGAACCATTAGTTAGTCGACTATTGTTTATAAAAGTTCGTAGTTTTATTTTATTATAATATGTATGCTTATTAAATTATCAAATATCTTTTGCATGTTATATGACTCGGTTAACGATATTTCCTGTAAAATTGTTTCGTCTTTCCTTGTTATGTTTAGTTAGTAATACCGGCTTGTCCCAACCCCACGCGGGTTACTAGATTTTTTTATATAGCCTATGTTATTCAGTAACATATAATCATACTACATTCAAGTCACAAACATTGCCTATTTATAATGAACGGATTCAAGTAAACAACATAATTGATCTTCTCATAGAAATGACATGTTTTTCATGGTAAAAAGCTGCGTTATTCTTCAACCTCCCAACAATTTCTATACGAAAATCTTTCTCAATTATAATATTAATATGGTTGATTCCCTCATGGTTAGTGGCATAAAAGAGTTAATGTTAATTTCTTCAACTTAAACAAATAAAACAGACACAAAAAACTGTCATCCGATTGCAAATTAAATACAGGCTTGATTACACGAGGCTATCTGTAAATCAATAAATGCCATCGTCTGGCTCTTAACCCGACAAATTAATGAAAACGTTCCGAATATAGTTCGAACATTTTCTCAGAAATAGCCTACGGGGTTCGACTGTTCGACGTCAATGTATGAATGTTGCAAGCAAAAGCTCCTATATGCGCCTCTTAATATTTGATACCTAACTAACATTTCTATGACGGCGTACAAGCCAATATGATTTAAAATTCAATTCGAATGTCACACAAACGTACGGTTTCTGAAGACAGTATAAAATTGTAAGTTTCCTGACGTCATAACGGCAATTTATTTGTTTTCTTTTCCAATGCGGTTTGTTATGTAATTACGGTAAGGAAGTTAAGGTTTATTTATTGGGTAATGTTTTAATGTAATAATGCAATTGGAGTTTTTATTTTTGGTTAACTATTTAACTTTTTTTTGTATAAATCATCATCATCATCATTACAATCCATAACTGTTCCACTCCTGGGCTCGGGTCACAATATGGGGGATATAGGCCATAGTCCACCACGCTGGCCATGTGCGGATTGGCAGACCTGTTATTATAAGTGGATGATAGAAAACCATAGATAAAATTAATAGAAAATTAAAAATGACAAAATTTAAGTGTCGGAGGGCCGCTTGATCAGAGACGAGTAAGTGCCGTCTTCAATGTTAGCAATATCCTGAAGGTTACTTACCATCAAACGGCTCATAGGCTATCGATATGAAAAAATCTGCTTATAAAATTCCTTGTATATTTTACTTGAAAGCAACCGATATTCGGCTGTTAAGGATAACGGTATTTCCACGTAATATATTAATACGGGAAAGTGGTAGACGACCCTCGTGCGATTAAGGTTTCGCAAAGTCACAGGCCTAAAAGCAATATTGATTTATCCACCGCATTTTACCTCTACAGATTATATAGAGTGCTGTATGATATGCAAACCAGCTGTATAAGTCGAATAAATAATATTGTTCACTTATAGAAAGTTTCAGTATATTTTGTGAATGTTACTTGTATTTGCAACGTGATTAAATTGTATTATTTCTTAAATCATCAGGATGTGATAAAAGAAATGTGTTGAAAGTTGTGGAATATTGATGATGTTATAACAAAATATGATATAATTTAGTAATTAGGTGTAGATTCACTTTTTATAATTATTTATCATGCGTTAAAAGATGATTTTGAAATTTATGAACGTCGCGTTCGAAACTGTTTTCATTTATGACGTAATTATATATCGGAATACTATTCTACCATGAATAACTCCACGTAGAATACATGACCAGTTTTATTAATCGAATAAGTATTGAATTCAAGTTCGATTAAAATATTCGATTGTCAGACGCTAATGAAAAGCAATAAAAATGACAGAGTACAATGTACATACATATATATAAAGGACCAACGGTTCATGATTTCATTTCAATCTACATCGCTTTATGGCGCATTAGGTTGATGTTCGCAATGGAGCAACATTTATTTTTCATGTTTCAATATAAAGATCGAGAAATACACGAGAAGTTGCAACGCTATTCGTACGCAGACAACGCTACGTTTTATCAGCACGAGGACAATCGATTACAAATCTTATTTAAATATCGAACGTTACAGTTCTCCCCTCGGTCGTCTAACGTACATCTAAGTAAATAATATTAAAACTAAAGAACTAGTGTGAAGTTCAACGAAAAAGGAGGAGTCTCGCTTATCTTATTTCTTCGAAGAGCAGTTACGTAAATATGGAAAGAACTCCTGGGGTGCGGCAGAGTATTTCATTATCCGTGACCTGTTGAGCGCAAGATTTGTGACTCATCTCTTTTACGTAACGTCGACGTCGTGCGCTCGCAACGCCATTTTTTCGCTCGGTTATCAAATTTTTATGAACGCTCCCGAGTGCGTACACTATAAAGAATCATTTTTCAATTGATACATCGCTTTGAAGAAGGAGTAATATGTGCGAGATAAAATTAAATATTTACTCCGTACGCGATGAAATATCGTAAAATATCCCGTGATGAAATCTTTATAAATCAGACTTGTAAAGACTGTAATTTATAAAATGTAAACTGTGCAGAAAACTTTGCTTTATAGCTTGCCTTGCCTTGGTCTTTGAATACGACTCGATTTCTGGGAAACTTTTTGTGTCATTCAATACGGGAGCCGTGTTTTTCGAACGTCGAGGAAAATTTGATAAAAGTAATGCGTATTACAACGCATTGGATTTTATCGTTAATAAATTTGTTTTCCACGTAGTCTCGGGTTCCCACGCTCCGGTTTCCATTAAACGGCAATCAGGCCAAGCTTGCGACGTTCTGTCAATACGGAGGCGAGAGGTTTCACTGATAAACTTATCTTGCATTCTCTCCGCTAACCCTTCTTCCTGTTATCTCTATTTATCTTTCATACATACAAAGTCCTCATACTCATCTTATACAGTATTACCAAACACTCCGTAAATCTCTAGTCCTGAATAATAATATAATAAAACTGAGCTCTTAATATGTTATAAATTAAAATGTTTCGACATTATTAAATTAGGACTTGAGTAATACTACAGATTTCAAATATTTCAGTAACGAGTAGGCTAGTTGTAGTGGGCCTACTCATAAGATATTATCCGAACAGCGTAGGCGGCAATTCATGTTTTCAAAAACTGCTCCAATATTTTTACCTCTTATAAAAGTTGACTGCTTGGCCGACTGCCCACAGTCCTCACCGAGAATCTCAAAAGGATATAGAAATTCTTTGCGGAGAAATAAACGCAAAATCTTATAAAATGCAGTTAACTTCAACACACATGTGAACTACTTGAGTAAACTTATACTGCACTTTCAACTTGCGAATGTAAACAGGTACTCACTAATTTTTAAACTTTGTCTATTAAAGAATTCCACAATTGCCTTGAAATAACATTTTAGAAGCAAATTAATGTTAAGCTCATTGTACAATAACAAGTAATAAAATAATTATAATGTTATTTTATATCAGTACAGGCTACGTTATTCGACTGTATTTGCTAGTTGCGATGATTTGAGTCAGTCTTTCACTATATGCGTAGTTTTCTTCAATGCTAATTTAAAATGCAATAGCTTTACACAACAATAAAGGTTTTTAAAGATAACCAATTTGTGTGTATGGTCTTATGCTCCTTCATTCTGAAAATACCTATATCCAACGGTAAAATTACAATATGTTTGATGGTAATTATATGAATTAATGTACATTACTAATCAGGAAAGCTAATATAAAATAATGATTGTTAATCTGGATAAAATACTAAACAAGACATCTATACAATGTTGTTCGATATCGATACCTTTCTGATGAAAAAAAATATGTTCAATTGAAATAATTTGAATATCAAAAAAAGAATTTGCGAAGAGAGAATTTGTGTACGAATTCCATATTGAACTACAAAGTTATGAACATCCAACATTGGATTTAAAGGAACGCACGAACACCCGTTTATTTGCAATATAATTCCAAGTATTTTACGTTTCCTTTTATATTTCAACACTTTTTATGTTCACTGAAAAAGTCTGTAAAGGTGAATTAAAAAAACATCAACCCACGACCGATTGCTTCTTTGAACGTCTTGGAAGGAAAATTGGAGAACAACAGAATTCCAACACGACTAAAATTTTATTCTTATACCATTATGCCACATTATAAGATTTTCTATTCCAACGATAATACTTTAGTAAAACGTTGCTCGCTCCACGCTCTCAAATTTATGACTTTCACGTATGAATTTGTTTTACCTTAAAAGTATTTCGCTCGGATCCAATCGAGCGGAAATTTAATGACCGCTTTCATATTCGCATTAATTCACATCCATTCGCGAATGATCCACTAAGGTGCTGAGGCATATAACGCGGTATTTTCCAGCGAGACAATTAAATTTTTCGTACATCGATGGGGTGAGTAGATTTTTGTACGAGAAATCTCGAGGCCGGACGCATTAAGCTGAGGACTATTGGAGCAGTTCTTAAGTCTGCTCAGTTAAACCCAAATCTTTGCGTCGATGTCGAACACTCCTCGATCCGAGGCGATCGATATATAGCCCCGAGGGCGCGCCTACCTATCGGGGCTAAATACAATTTACCTTTGTTATTTTTCGTGTCATTAAACTGCGTCGCGATTTCGAACGCTTGATCAGGATTGCGAACTCTGATGCGAATTGTTTGTGAGCTTTTGTTTCCCACTCCGCTCGCCAGCGACGCGACATCAATTAACATCGGATCCCCGACTGAATTTTCTTCATAGCTTTTTGGATTATTGTAGGTAGGTTTAAAATGGAATTACTTCCAACTGCAGAATAGAACTGAGTATTGGGTCTCCGCTTTTGTGTTTCGGGTTGACTTCGCTAACTAAACTGATTTCTGGCGATACATTTAACAAATTAGTTTAGGGATACAGAAGTTTACTAATTTCAATGTCGCGCTATCAGTTGGATATGCCGGCATTTGTCTAGTGCGTCCCCTCGGTTGCGTGCTGCCGAACAAATGAGGGTGACCGCTTCCCTGTAGCCTGCCGCTGGCGAAGGCGCCGGTTCATTTGTAAAGCTTTATCGGGCCTGACAAATTGCGACACTCGCTATTTTTATGTCACGGTCGATCAAGGAATGCCCAAACAACGAAACGAATCTTCTGCTCTCATTTCAAAACTTTCGCATGAAGTAAGTTTTAATATGAGCCTCAAATAGTAAAATGTGGGTTAGTTCTGGAAACAATGCTTTTGTTCTAAAGAAAAAGACGGTTGTACTCTGCAGTCTTTACGACTCATATGTAGTCACAATCTAGGCTTCCAACTTTAGCTTTACATGTTGATTATTCAGCGTTATCTAGGTATAAAAGTTTGCGGGAAGACACTCGGCACTGTGAAGCCTCGCACTCGCTTCCCCGCGTTAATGCCCAAGCACGTAGTTTCATGTCGGCGCAGAAAGTTGTGCAAAGTGCACAGAGTGCGCGAACGCCACGGCAAAGCCTTCATTTGTCGGTTGGTGACGTCCGCGTGACAAATGTGGACGGGTCTTTATGTACCCTCCTACTCACACCCGACGAGCGCGGCGCGATTATGCATGACTATGAAAAATGTAACTTTGTTTGCCAAGCGGTTTTAAACTTAACAATTTGTCAAAAATATCAATTACACGTTTCTTCCCCGCTTTGTACTTTTGTTTATATAGTACTAAAACAGTAAATCAGGATGAGACATTGTGTGTGCATCGAAACGGGCAGCCATTAATGAAGTTATCTATCTGGTTTAAACTGGTTTTAGCGTAATTTAAAGCCTATGTACTTTCTGTAACGATTCTGCTCGGTAGCGAAATTTCTATTGCTAGAGGGTTAGCGTAGATTGGGTAATTTATACTTGCCTTCAGCCCTCCCCTTCGGCGAGGGGAGGAAGATACAAGTACCATAATGTTCGCTAAAATTGTCTGATGGATCGATTAAAAGTAGGATTGAAACAGTTACATAAAATCTCTTTACTCGTTGCACACCGTTTTACTGTTTATCATATTGAACATTGATAATAGGCATTTATGATGGCAGAAATTAATAACGATAATAATGGAGCTCCTAAAAAGATACCAAATAATTATATTTCAGAGCTCGTAAAATTTGTCCTTCTGTATAATAAGTATTCAATGATAAGCTCCTTGACTTGGCTAAGCATATTAAAATTCAATTTGTGAGTCGAACCGTGAAGCATACCGGATTGTGGACCGATTTTGTCGCCCCCTTTCTTCTATAATTTTGCGATCCTCACCCGATCTTCAGATATTATTTGCCGAACTCTCTCGAATACAATAATAGCAATGAACTTCGCGGCATTATTTTAATTATAGTAGCATTTAAATTGTTTTGTTCTATATTAAACGTTTTAAACATAATTTCTAGCAAGTTAGTACTTTGCAAACCAATTAGGTTTGTTTAAACCAAGTCTATTTAAAATGATGATTGGTTTATTTAACAAATAGAATGAAGCACTTTAAACTATACTTTTAGTTATATCTCTTATAAGAATGGATTTACAACGTTTAATGAAAATCTCGAGGAAAGTGGTATTTTAATTAGGACTACTCATACATTTCACAGAAGTTTATTTAATTATGATTGTCATTCATTTTATATTAAAAGTGAGTTTTAATATTTCTTTACATAGACGTTTTATCGTATAGAAATATCATTACAATCATCAACTCTAATGAAAGCTTAAAAATATATAATATTTATGTTCAGTTGAGAAAAATAGTATGTAATGAAATGTAGCGTAGATTTACAGATTTCTAATGATATACATAGTTGTTATTTGAACACAAGCGGTACTAAAATCTACTTTAATTCTTCTTTGTATTTAAATACTTTGAAGTTCGCTTATTGCCAATAAATATACATATGTTTATGTATAATGAAGTTTGTAGATGATGCACATTTAATTTCTATAATATCTTAGTTAAGTTCAGACTTCTAAATGAAACTCAAACTCATTGAAGTATTCATGCCACGCAATATTATTTCATGTACATTTGGTTTCTATTTTTGCGCTAATCTTAAACAAACATTTTTGATATCTCTTCCTAAGGCGTAAAAATAAACGGCTATTATAAACTGGTTTTTGACTTGTTTCAGGTGGAATGCAAAAAAGCACAGCCGAAAGAAGTGATGCTACCAGCTAATCTGGCGAAGACGAGAGCCGCCGGTCGTGGCGCGTACGGTGAGTTGTTAGGTAGCGCCGTAGCCGCGGGCGCCGGCGTTCGATATGCTCCTTACCCAGTCCATGCGCCGGCGCAGCTGTTGGTCGCCGGGGCGGGCGTGGGCGCTGGAGTGACGGGCGCTCACGCAGTCTACCGTCGCGCGCTCGCCGCCCTCCGCCCCGCGCCGCGTCCCCCGCGCCCCGCGCTCGCTCCTCTCACAATCCCTCCTCTCGCATACTCCGTGTCCGAACTCCTCGGTGCACATGCTCTCGATCTCCCAACCATCTACTCCCCCCTCACTCACACCACGATCCCGACACCCTTGCCCCTCTGATCCGCGATCCTCTTCCAGCAACATCCTCACCACCCGTTCTGATTGACCCACCTGCATATGATTTTCGAATGTTCTTAGTAGCACTTGTAGAACCGACCTACGACTACGCTGCGCTGGCAAACTTTCCTATCCATTCCTACTTTTCTCTTACATTCCTCAGCTCTCTCGCGTCCTGTGTAGGCGAATTTTGAAATGTACTTTAAGGAAACTGATAATATCCAAAGTGTCTTATTTTTAGTAATGCCATTTAGACGATCAGTTAGTTAGCAGATTTTCGAAGTGTATACTGACATAAATTAGAGAAGTCATAGAGTCAGCTATAATGTAACTATTTATACATTAATTACATTTTGTCGAGCAGTAGTAAACGAATTCTGGATCAATTTTACGTAGGGTTGATAGAGAGCAATATTTTTCTACCAGGTAGTAGGTGCTTAATTCGATTTAATTTCAATATAGATAGAAGAAAATAGTACTGAGTCTGCCTGGTCTTTTTTCTCATTTCTAAGTAGCGTTTGTATGGAGTACCTATTGAAGAAGGGCCTAAAGGTTCTGCTGATTCTTGCCAGTATTGTCACACTTCCATCCATGATATGAAACTAATCCGTTTAGCGAAGCAAGTATTGTCATTGCGGCTAATTTGGTGAGGTGTTCTAAATGATATTTTCATAAATGGTATTATATTCTTTAGCTTTTTATTATATACTAGCTTTACACTCGATGTCGGCTTTTCAAAAATGTATCAGTGGAAGAAACGAGGTACCTATTAACATTGGATGTTATTTTGATTTTTTGTGATACTTAGTTTACTTAATATTATTTGTTAAGAAAATGAATAGTTTAGGAATATTGAACCTTTTAAATGTATTTTTAGTGTTTTTTGACATTAGATAATTAATTTGATTTTCCTCCTTGCTATTTGCATACGTTTATTTATTTATTTGTGCAATGCCAAAAAGACTTAACATAATGTTCACTATTAGTTATATTTAGTTTGTGTTCTAATTTTACGATTAATAAGAGTATTTGTTACTGTTTACGAAAGTAAGGTGTTCATAATACAGACGAATTGTATTATTCTCGTGGCTCTCGTAAACTATTAGTATTAATTGTATTAACTTATATACTAGGTGAATTTTAGTAGAATTTAGATTAATAAAAAGCATTTCTAAAATATTTCAAGACGTCTGTTTGTTTAACATGTTTAGATATAGACTAACACTAAGTAGAATAGATTAACGATTCAATGGAAGAAATATTATTGTAATCATTGATGGTGATAGTGATATTACTAACATACCCCATTGAAGTCATTATAGAAAACTTTTGATAGTAGATTTCGAGTAGAAACTTTGAATGTTGTGTATAATTATTAATGTAATCTAAATATTTATAATATAACTTACAAATTACATCTTAAGCAGTTCTCACAAAACATTTTCGCCAAGCAAAATAGTGTCTCATGGCACACTATCTATCAAGTTTATAATATTATTATCTTTTATATTTGTACCTAGCACACTCATTATAAATGTAAGGTGTAAGGATCGATCAATTTATGTAAATGTTTTTACATTTCTAGATTTCATGTGGTCATTGGGTGCTCTTCCTGACGGTAAGTTTATACTCACAATTTATTTATAAAGCCACTCCATTCCGATACTCCTGCATTTCTCGAATCATACCCGATATCGGAATGAAAACGTCCGAAAACGAACACATTCCGAGTGACATTATTGTATTTAGGTACGTACCAAAACGGATCTGGGAGGGATTACTTAGAGAACAGTGATATTGTAAAGTAACAGATGACGTGGACATACGTAATGAATTGATTATAGCTAACGTAACACGGTCCGTCGTGTAGTGCGTCCATCAGTCGCATGATGGATCGCGTGGCCAGACAGATACACTATTTTGATTGGCAATAATATGATAAATGATCCGATGCGGTAATCATATCAGCCTCCGTTGACGGTCCGCTCATCATTCATCTCACATTTTATATCGGACTTCATATTCATGGAGCCGATACCGTTGAAAGTATTGCATATTTTTTGACATAACACACTAGTGCTGTATTTCGATTTAGATAATTTAATAGACATGTTTTGAACTAGCATAGCGTTTGGTTTGTTTTCTAATTAAATAATGTATTGAAATACCCTAGATTTACCTTCTATTTTAGCTATGCCGATCCACTCACATCGTGCTACATAATGTGTACAAAATATCAACTGCTGGACAATGTCCAAAGCTATGTCGTATCGAGCGACGATATGCTTTACCCACCTTTTATGTGACGGTTCTGTTTTCGAACTGGGCCATCGGGACGATTGGTACAACAAAAGATATAGGTCGAATCGGAACCATCTAAATTAACGTGCCGTCGTTGAGAGCATGCCCTAACTAATCCCGCTTTAACTACTGATGCTATATCTAACATGTGTTTTTTGTTGTACAGGTTTCCCCGCAGCGTACGCCGCCTACGCGGCAGGACGTAGTTATTCGGGCTATCCTAGCTTCGGGCTGCCTTACCCAGCAGGTAATCCCCTCGCGAGCTTGCACCACCAACTGTCCGGCAATCATTACCACCACCTGGCAACACTTTTGCCCTACCACCCACTCGAGCTCAGTGGGGTTTACAATGTACACGCCATGCATCTGTGAACTCGCGCCAGCGACAATGCATTCCACTAACGGTCACTAACCCCTAACGATTCGCAACCGACACCAACTCGCTGACCGATATCCTCTCGTCAACCATTCGTAAATTTAATGACGCATACGCTTTTCGTATCTATAACTCTGGTGACTGTGTTCTAACTTCCCATCTCACTAACTCGCGCCAAGGCACTGGCAAAAGTTCGTGTGAACTCTCACTAACAACTTTACTAACAAGTTAACACCTCTAA
>DWPA01006317.1:0-11093 GCA_018251375.1 Calpodes ethlius
TTCACATCGTCACACTCAATTTTAGGTTTTCAAATTTTATCTTTAATAAACCTATAGCTATTTGGTTACTATTTATATTCTATTAATAATTCTCTTGCTTATGTTAATCGTTGTTTTTGTTTATCTCTTCCAACTTACTTTTACTTGAATACACTTTACTTCATTTGAGAGTTCGCCATATTTTTAAGATATTATACCGCTGTCACAATCTTGAGTGATTGCTTTATTAACGCTTTTTATGTTAGTGTCTATAAAATGCTAGAACGCAATAGCTGTGTAATTACTTGGGTTGTGGCACAAGTGACAAGAGTACAGAGAGACTAGAGACTTCTGCGGAAAATAAAAATGTTGCGGGAATTAAACAAGACGAAAATGGATTGTGAGCTTCTAGCTCTTCAGTGATGAGTGTTCTTAAAAATAAAAAAGGCTATTTTATTGATGATAGGGACAAAATTCAAAGATAAGAAGAGCATACACTCTCAGATTTAGAACAATAACACAAACTCATTATTTCTTCCAAATTCTGCAACGCTGAATTCATTCCACCGTATATCATTCGAACCAGAACCCGCGTTGGTAATCATTGCACCATTGCATGACTAGTCTGATATGTTGTTATTGTAAAACTTAGATTTCTTTAAATTACGGTAAGCGGTACAGCGTCAAACATAAACTTATTGTTATTAGTAAATAGTTAATACAAGCGACTATCTTTTATCCATTATCGTACGTAACTTAGGCTAATAATTTTACCAGGCCTTATTTATGTATCTCTGTTCATGCATTGATATCTGATTCTGCTTCGCTTTTTCCTAAGCATTTGCCATATATTGTTTGTTTGATAAGTAAATAGTACACAACGGATTTTAGCTATTAACTTGGAACCAACAGTTAAATAAACTTACTGGAGTTAAGAAGCGAAAATTGTTCGCGCGCACTTGTTTTCGCTTCAAACTGTTGGTCTGTTTCTGAAGGGCCCTTTTTTATTATTTAGCGTGACAGGGTTTATTGTACGCTTGCTGTCGTACACTGTTCCCGTTTCTTGCTTGTTTGGATAGTTCGAGAATCTGTTTCCTTGTAGAATCCGTAATGTCAGTATTGTGTAGTGAATGTGTCTTCAATTTCTTTTCTTGTGTCTGTAGCAGGAATTCTTCGTTTGAGAGATAAGATGTTTTTCTTTTAAAGTTGGCTAGCTTTGGTATTTGTTTTTAAATTAATGTTCTTGTGTTGTTGGAAGAAAAAATAATCTATAGATAAATTGGAAAATGTGACGTCTTGTTGAAAATGAATTTAATGATCATGCTTGAGTCTATATCAGTATCATCTAGAGGTGTGACGTGACCCATAAGGAATTATGTACTACATCATATAGCATTGAACATAAGCCTGATGGTACTTTTTAGATCTATATTTAGTAGTTACTGTATTCTTAATTATAATAAATTTATTTAAAAGTTGTTCAGAGATTACTCAATCACTAAGTTATATTTGCGAAGGTAAAAAGTCAATATGCATATTTATATTGAATACTTACATCGGGACGGAGAACTACTAAAGCCAGTGTATATAAACTTCTCAAGGAACCTGATTACAATAATTGTATTAGAAAAGAAAGAAATGTGTTATTTAGCATGGACTACACTGACACTAACCGAGAACAAATATTTATTTATCACATAACGGTGAGCCTTAGAATCACAAACCGTCTGCCACATCACTGAGAGATTTCCTTCGCAAAGGAACTACATCAGGGGCACTTTTGAATTCTCTCGTTTTCTTCTTCACTGACTCCCTGTGCGTCTGTAATATATGAAATAAAATTCATATGTTATTATTGAAATAATGCGTCTGTAATACGTCTTTATTTTCTCCCATGGTCTTTTATGAAGCTTATTTGGTGACGGTGATGTAAAACTGTCCCTTCATTTCGCAGTCAAGGTTGCTCTCACCTTGACTACATGCCCATAGCTCATATAAACTCTAAAACACTCTATTTGAATATCAATAGATTCAATTATTCAGAATCCGTTTCGGTTATTGTGTTAGGGAGAATAATAGAATTTGCAATTTCTGACGTTTCGAAACGTGAATTTGATGTATTTGTTCTGATCTATTATTTTTGGTTTAACTATTGTAGGAGAGATTCAAATCTAAAATATTTTATTTTAGGTTTTTAAAACAATTGCAATGATATTTAAAGTTATGATGCTTTTGAATAATTTGACTGAGAGAACAAAATTTAAACAAATATGGTAGTGTGTAGGATTTAAACTTGAAGCTCCCGTGCGCGTGCCGAAGATTGACGTTCAAACAGATTAGTTACTTAGATCATTATTAGATTATTAGTTTGCAAGGCTCTGTACGTAATTTTTCTTTTGGCATCTCTTAATTTTTACTAAACTACTATTTGAAATATTTTTTCAATCTCAATGTATGGTGGCAAATACCGTTCAGCTCGCATTAGGGCTAGTTTTTTTTATTAATTACCTTCTTTTAGTAACATTGTACGATCTGTACGTAAATATAGTAACATTTTAAATTTTATAGTATCTTAACTCTTTAAAAATCAATATATTTTTCTGGAATTCCTTCCATTCGTCAGTTTTTATATCCAAGTATCTTTAAGCTAAAAGTGAAGCTTTTTCCAAGTTACTGTGCTTAAACACCTTCGACTACACTTCACTTATAATTTAGAACTATAGTCAAGCATTCAGTTTTAACATAAATATTTGGTGGTTATGTTTTATACATATGTATCTAAAATTCAAATCTAAGATAAAAAGAACTCTAAATCTATAGTCTTACTACTATATTATTTGGTGTTTTACTTCGACAAAGGTCTCATTTTAGAGCCCCCATTATTAATAGTATCCTAGTGTTTCCGTTCACAAACAATAGCTGATTTTGAATTTAGCACGCTCAATAAATTTCCGACCGGTGCTCATGTATAGGAATAATAAATTATTAGCTTACATTAGTGACATACTGTGCCATTGTGAATTGCTCTGACAATTTTTTTGAGTTCGTTTGTTTATTTATATGCCTTGGTACATCTATGTTTAGAAACATTTGAATAATCATATTCATATAGTCAAACTAGAATTTTTGTATTACGGAAGGCATGGCCCATACAAAGTAGACGTCTCAAATACCCACGACCCAAAAAAACCAACGTTTAAATATTTCCCTTTGTCGGCTATTTAGTCCTGGACCTTTTGCTTTGAAGGCAGAGTCATTATCATCTTGGCTACGAAATTGGTTTTTGTTCAACCAAAATCGCAATTTTTCACAACTCATCAAACAAAAAGGGTTCTAAAACTTCCAGAATCTCACAGACATATTGTATCAATACTTCAATATATATTACTTACTTTGCCCTTATTATATTTTCGTAATTCAAAATATATCATCAACTAAGGAATAAACTTAAACTTCTTCCCAATACTCTGTTTGCCAAACCTTCGAGACTGTTTATAAAATATGCATCGCATTGATTGGCTTAAAACCAGTACTAAAATACTCATCGATCTTCACAAGGCGAGACCTGGTACCTATTGCCTCGTCTATGAGTTGATCAAGAGAGTTGACAAAGTGAAGGTTCACATTGACAGAGGCTAAAAGTTTGGAGAGGGGGATAACATTTAGAAAGAAGACCTTTAGGAGTATAGTAAATTCTTAATAGGACTACGTCGAGGAATAAGCAGTGTTATGCTCGTCTTCTCTTCGCACAAAACAAGTTTTACTTATCCGTTATTCACTTCTCCACGCTGCTAAAATACATCTCTCGAGCCGACCGTACCGGAGTGCCGTAAATCGTAAATCCGTTTATTGTATAGAAAGACAAGTAGAGGAAGGAATTTAATAAATGTATTCGCATGGCAATGCTGACGGACTGAGATCGGAAACGTGTATGAATATGAATGTATATGCAAGTTATATTTCCTATACTCCACTTGCTTTGACCGAATACATGGAAGTAGTCTTGACTTGAAATAATTGGCTAACAGTATATCGTAAATCTACGTAAATCGAAGTTTAATGAAAATCTACCACATAAGTTCTTTACCAAATCTACAAATCTAGCCCTGAACCCATAAACGGTACAATTTAAGATAAGTTGTTCGCCAAAAAGAAAGTTATTTAATACGGAAATCTAATACCAGTACAAACTTAATATAAACGAATACCAATAAACCTGGGAACAATTCGATTGAAGTCCAGCCTGCGTCTGACAGCTACGTCGGCACGCTCTCAGCGTAATTTGGAAGGTTTCTCCTAAGCACCTATTTAGCTAGCTGATAAAGCAGGGAAAGTAAATTGGTTTACAATATATTTGAAAGACCTACTTGGAATTTTTACACGAGATGACGATAGGAAAAGTATCTCATTTAGAGTCCCATGAAACCTTTGCAGAATCACTAACGACTGTGTTTAATGGATGTAAAAAATAAAAAAACGCAGTTATATACTATTTTATTATATACTAGCTTAATGCACGCGGCTTCGTCCGCCTAATCCCAGGCTATATGACTTTATGTCAATGACATTTACTTCAAGCAAATAAAGTTTTCTTTTAAGAGTAGACAAAATACCTCACTCACTAATTCCTGAAGAAAACGCATTCTCCATATAACATTCATCTCTTATTGCACTCTTTTAAATCCCTTTTTACGGTTAAGCAGTTTGTGAGTTATAAAGAGTGTAACTAACACGATTTTCTTTTATATATATAGATTTTTTTAGAGCTGGTTTATATAAAGGATTCACATGAACTTTGGTGATAAATTTTAACTTACGTTTAGGAAGTTGTTGAAAATGAACACATTATTTTACGTTTAATTATCCCGGAAGTAAATTATATAATTACTTAACTTGAAGAATATTGCTTGTAAATCACATTCATGTATAATCAAGGCTTTCGCTAGAAGCGACATTATCCACCCCTAAGTAATGATAAGACTTCGTACGGGTTACATTATAATTGTTATTATTTGGAAAATATCCAATACTTTGTGTCAGTAGTAAATGTATGATGAACCAAGTTAACTAACTTTCGTCATAGGGGATTGGGGAATCGTTACATGTAAAGACTGTTAAGTACATTTTTATTGATTGATAGCTGCCATTGTAGTGACTAAGGTTTTCGAAAGGGTTGATAACCTCAGACTTGGTTTGGTCACTAACCTAGATGAGATTGGTGAAGTTTCTCCAGATATTGTAAATTATGAGATATAATACAATAAACTTTCATTGACTTGAGACTGAATAAGATATTAAATAAAGAAAGTTATTCATAAAAGGCCTGGACAGAGATTTTTCACGATCGCCAGCCCGCACATTCTTCTAACCAAAAAAATAAAGTGCTCCAAAGCCACTATGCTCGGCGGCAATATTGCTTGGAGCAAACGTATAAAGTTTTTACTACATTTAAAAAGTTTAAAATGTACGGTAGATGGAAGGCATTCCATACAAACTTTCCCTTTGCCTTACCCCTTTGTAGATAATTTGAAAAAATCTTTGCTGATGCTTGTACAAAAGATCGATGTACAGTTACGATCTGAGATGATGAAAAAAGGTATTGATTTCGATAACGAATTGTCACAGTTTGACCTTGATCAATTCTAGCAATATAGGTAGTATAATAACTTTTATGGTATAGATACCTATATTTTTCTCAATAAATGTTACAATAAAAATAGTAAGTTTCCGCTGGTACTAAAAGTAGTAAATATACGCAGATGCTTATGCGTATACGTAATGCGTGATAGATATCTAGGCTTCCCTTAATTTGCACCACTCGGACAGGTCCTGAGCCATCTGAATCCAGCAGACGCCCGCTGTCTTCTTCAGCAAAAAAATACATTAATAAAGTACTATTACCGTGCAACTTTAGAAAAAAGAGATTATCAGTTCATCAATTAGTAAAATAAAATTTGCTTGATACTTTATGATTAATAAAAAAAAAATACAAAATTTTATAAATTTATATGAACGGATTTCTTTGAAATTCATGTTTAAGTGGTTTAAAATTAAGGAAGAAGTAAAGAGTTAACGACGACAAGAGCGACGTGGAAAGTTTAAAAAAAGAGTGAATAGGTTAAAAATAAAAAAAATAATAACCTTAAAACTAGCTCAGTTTTTTGAACAACTAAAACTTACAACATAAGTAATTTAAAATACTTAAATTCTACAACTACATCTATTTTAAAGTTAACGGACTTTGTACACTGGGCAGAAAAGGAGGTCCCTTATTTATTATCATATATTTTTAATTTATTCTTCTGAAGTTGATTAAGTACTTTTAAATTACTAGTTAACTTTGGTCTTTGTATTAAATAATGTCTCAATTTAAGGCAAATTGCTAAGAAGTCACGCTAAAAGGCTAAAAGCTTCGACATGTCTAACGCATTAGTCGTTAATGGCTTTGTACGTAGGTGTTTCGCAGGGTACTATATTGGCACCGATGATATTCTAACACCTTTATATTTACCAACCTTATGACACCATATGTCTGAATCAATATAATATAATTTAATATTCCATATCGTTTTCATAACACTCGAAAGTGTGTTCTTTGCAACGTGATTGTAATTAAAGTCTTGGTATGGTTTAGTTCTGTCCGTATCGAAGATTAACCGTGTTTCGTATTCAAGATTAAAACGTTGTCTTTAAGATATTCTCTTCGCCGAATATCTGTATTACTATATTAACTAACACATGTCATAGTTAATTGGAATCCACGTTATATCTACGGCGTCACAAATAATTCATCTTCTAAGAAAATATTAGGAGAGTATTCTACAAGACATTCAGAAAAAAATTAAAAGGAGGAAAACGGAACTTCCTCGGCTTCAGACGAAGAGCAATAAATCTTCCCTTTATAAAATCTAGGATTACAGCACTTCTTTTCTCGTTGGAACGGTGATAAGGAAGCCTTCATAATGTACAGGTTATAAAAACTACGATTCTGTAGCTTGTCTGCCATAATTATATCCTAAATATTTCTCTGTATTGTATGAATTAACCTTGAACCTCATGAGTGTTTGACTCACGATTTTTATTCTTTATAACATTGATTACAGTCGCGATGATAATGTAGATATAAGACACTAGTCAACAAAACTTGTATTACAAATATGTTATGTGGATAATCCAATAAATATATTTGAAAATAATATAAGTCAATAGTCATTACAGTTAACTAATTAAAACCTGGAAATAACAATAAAAAATATTTTAAATATTTAATGAGTCATTCAAAAACGAATGAATGGCATTCATATCAAGTAACTCATTTAAAATTGGGTAATACCCATGGCTTTACCTGCGTGTTAAGAAGATTAGCAATAAAAAAAGACGATTATTTTCTATCATTCGTTGCCAGGCAACGATTTGTTGTTAAACACTTCCTTTAATTTGACTGAACATATATCTTAATGGATCTTTCCACAGAAATGAGATATTTTTTCACGGTGAAAAGTACCCTGTGACACTCCTCATTGTCCTTACTGTATCTACATCAAAAATCGTACTATATAAACGTTCCATTGCGTCATGAGAAAAGTACAAACAAACACAATGTATAGATAAAACAAAAAAATCTAACGTAGACATGAAAGTATGGCATCTATTCTATTCTACATCACATATAAGCATGGTACAACATGAACATAACATATTACGATCATGGATCACGAACTAGCGATTCCCAAAAACAAACATTCATCAGCGACATAAACGTACGTTCCGTTGGGAGCAGAAACATTTCGCTCGGCAATCGTGGTCACTAAGCTCATTACTTAGTTACCTCGCTCATATGTGAAATATTAAATGCTGATTGTTCTACTGAATCAAAAAGAGTCGAGTTATATTATTGAAAAGAAGATTATTTAGTAGCTGAAGAAGATTATCATTGGACGGCTGGTTAATTAACTAAAATACAGCTACAAGTACACCCGTTTTCCGTGTAATGAGGAGTCATTAAATTTCGTTCACAAGTTTTTCCATTAAGTAAATTAAGCCAAAACTGAAGAGATAAATCAAACTAACGATGACATTTGTTTCTTATGTGAATCCATACTCATATTATAAATGCGAAAGTAGGTTTGTTTACTTCTTTGTCCATCTTTCACGGCGCAACGGAGCGTCGCTGTAGTATGTTTTTTTTTGATTTGGACATAGTTGGGATTACGACGAATACTATAGGCTATTTTTTACTGCGAATAAACATCTCTTTTCTGTGGGATCTGTAGATCTATTACGATATATATTTACGAAACCAATGATAGAAAGGAATTGACAGCCTTTTTATTGCTGTTCTTTTCTCACACGTGTGCGAAAACACTATAATTCATCATGGTCTAAAAGTAGTTGCTAATCATATCATAATAGATATATTATGTAGTTTATTTCATAATGAGAACGGAATTTTAATACAAATGAAATTCATCGAGGGATAAAATATCCTTATAAATAAAAAGGAAACATTTTGAATCGGTTATTAATTGACCGAGTACTGAAAAACACAATAAAAAATAATGCAACCGAATACAGAATCTTCTCAGGTTTTTGAAGTCAATTAAAAACGTGACTGAATTAAAATTTTAATTTGAATATATGGAAGCTTTGTAAAAAACTACGATAGCAAATGACGAATTCGGTATCGTATTTTTTTACCGTTAGTAAAATTTCTACAAATTCGTGCTTTACGCCTACTCTATAATTTAATTGATGTTGAAACCGTTAATATTATTTAGAAATTGAATCAGCCAAGATAATGTAACACTAAAACGTATCTCTATCTCGTTTCCTCACTCTTAAGGCTTTGTAGTCACAAGGAATATTAAACAGTATCTTTAATCTTCAGTTCTTATAGTATTACGTTTCTTGAAACTTAGTTAAGAACCCGGGAACATCCGAATGTAAGCCGCGTCTCCGTTTGCTGTATTCAGCTCTTCCAGCGCTAAGCTCTGCGCGGGGATATTAAAGCTGCACTGCATTCAATCCTTTATTTTTAATGGACTTCAAAAGGCGAGATTAGTTCTTCAACATTGACTTTGTACTGTTGGAATAATGTATATAGTGAAACTCAGCACATGTAACGGACTACAAAAAATTATACGTGAATTTGAGACGCATACAGATTTAAAGAGTATAAAAAATGGAATGTTAAAAATTTAAATAGCATCCTAGTAAAAATATATTATAATATTGATTTAGACGCATAAAACTTTGTTTGTTAGTATGTTTGTTTGGGTCAAATCTTGTAAGCTGAATTAGAACTACTTCCACTTATCTTATCAGCTTTTGAAATTTTCCACTCTGCTGTATATATATTATTAATGATATAGGAGCAGGTATATGACCTGATAGTATTCTTAGGGTTGGTTCCAGACTAGGTAACTCGTCAATGATTACCAACACAGTTATTACATTTGCAGTAAGTATAAAAACATGTGTTTAGTCTTAAAATAAAAAAATACTGGAACAAAGACTACACCAACGAATACAATAACGTTATCTTTAAAATATTTGTACAATAAATTCTGTCTTTTTCATTTTCAGGCTCAAAATCTAAAAAGAATATTTAAAATGGAAATCACAGATAATAAAATTCACGCAATGTTAATGGAATGAGCCTGAAATAGCAAAAACCAAAGGTAATTTACCAGAACGTAAATAAAATTTTGCGATAGTAACTTTGACGTATTTTAGAACAAATTATTTGAATGTCTATTGAATTAATTGAATCGAATGGTGTTTTAGCAACTGACAAGAGACCTGCACACGTTTTAAAAGCATTAATTTAATTTGTAATTAGTTTGTATGTTTGAGCCAAATCTTCCAAGCTTAATTAGAATTACTTCCACTTAAATTACAAAGGTGTAATTTCACACATTGGATACGTTCCGATGACAATGTTTATTCATCAAGTATGACCTGATAAAATACTCAGAATTTGCTCCAAATGAGGAAACTCCTCAATAATACATAGCAGAGTACCAGTTTTTTTGCAGTACAAAGAGTATTTTCAGTTTTTTAAACGATATATTTAGGTTACTTAGGTAACATTTAAAGTTTAAAACGAATAAACAACATCAGCTAAAGCTAAACACTGCACCACTACTGCACAACAAGACAAGTGCACGGCACTCGAAGTTGATTATCCGGTCGGAACGGTATGTTTGTGTGCAATTAGCCCAAATTGTCTCCGGTATGGAGTGAACGGCTGTAGGCTGCTCGCATAGCTGGAGGGAAATATTTATCGTGTTTTTTTTAGTACGTCATGACGTATAAGGACATAATAAATAAATATACAATCCATACTTATATTATAAACGTAAATGGATGTTTGTTTGTTTGTCCTTCTTTCACGGCTCAATGGATCGTCGCTATAAATTTTTGGGGGCGATAGTTGGGAGAACGACAAGTACTGTAGGCTACTTTATACCACGAATAATCTGTAATTTTACTTAAAAATTTATGATATTTATTTATAGTCTGAAGCCAAGACTATAAAACCATCTGGCCATGATGGTACGCAGTGCCCATCGGCTTTCGGCATTAACAATGCAACAAATCAGAGAACAACGCTTTATTAAACGCTCAAAGGTTCTATGTAGGTAATGCATATTTTTTACAAAAATATATGCTACACAAATATATTTTCAATTTTTTAATCTAAAAATTATCTTGCTATCCATGATATTTCATATTTTTAACTTCGTGATTACTATTGGCTCTCTGTGACATAAAAAAGGGTATATGACGACGTAAGTGATTACGGTTTATTACATTCAAATTTAAAATGAAAGTTTAGTTAAAAATAATTTATTCGCCGAGAGATGATCACTAATAGACTATTGCCCGTACAATTTTTGAATCTATCAAAATGTCAGAAATAAGCTTCTCATGGAGGAGAAGGAATGATTTTCATTCTTCCTTTCGTCTCGTTTTCATACATCAACATACATCTCGTCTTCTCTCCTTCATAATTTTCAGTATTTTATATTATTTGTAAAATACGCTTACGTAATAAATAAATCAACGCTAACACACTCATACTCCCGCAGTAGGATTCCCTGTGTCGCGGG
>DWPA01006318.1:0-11093 GCA_018251375.1 Calpodes ethlius
AAAAAAAAAACAAAATCTATGTATTGGATATTACTTGGAATTGTTAACGTAATTGAGTTTTATTGTCGACTAGTATTCCGCCTACGCATTACCCCAAAATAACTTATTTCTTGATATACCTACTCGAAATAATTGCTACTTATTTTTATCAGCATATATCATTTATAATTTTTGTTAATTGGTTATTATTCGATTCCTACTTAAGGTTTCCTTCCATTCAAAGCCATATGAGACTGATTGAAAATATGTATTTGAAATAATGAAAAGGATCAGAAATAACAGAAGGCGCTCTCAATTTCACTTGTGTATACTTTGATAATGAGTAAGTACACATAATTGTAAAAAAAACAATGTGTTTTTGTGACGTAAACATCAATGAACATAGGGATTCTTTCATAAAGTATGCTTTTATGAATACATCTCCGGCGACGCTGCTTGCATGCAGATTTATTTTATACCAGTCATTAAATACCCTTTTTACTGGACGTAACATATAAATTTCTCATACCTTTTATAATAATTTGAATGTAGAAAAGAAATCATGAAAATTTCGAAGAAAGATAAAATTAGTAATAGTAAAAGATAGTAGATATTGATATAGAAATTAGCCATCAATAGAAATATTCAAAACAATTTGCATTTAATTCTATACTTTTACTACTAAGATTTTGTGAAGTCGTCCTTGTGATGGGGATCGCTAATGACCGATACAGACGAGGGACAATCCCTGAAGTACGTCTGTCTCCGTAATAAAACGCTAAGAACTAGTCTCATAGTAATTCTTATCAAAAAGTAGCTGTATTGTAGTTGCACTGAAATACGCTCTCTTTAATTATGCGGATATATAACTATTATAAATTTTTTTTCTCATAAATATTCTTTAATAAAAAATGAACACGTCCTTCATTTAAAGAAATAAATATAAAATATACAATTGTGTATTCCAGAAGGATTAGTTCTTGTTTAGATGAAATGTTTTAATAATCAATAACTTCCATTAATTTACATTATTGTTGACTAATGTTTATCCTCATTATTTCTTCATAATGCCTCATTATAGTATATTTTATAATCTAGAAATTAGTTTATATCAATACCTGATAATATGTGAAACATATTTTTGAATATTGCTCTTACCGGTTAGAACATACTTCTTATGAAAATATCAATAACTTTATCGATTCGAAATATAGGGACGGATGCAATATTCTCTTTAGCAAGGCCTTCTATTTTCCGTATATTTTAAGTAAATCAAAACAGCTTTATGTACGGATATCATTTATTTCACATCGACTGAGTAAATGGTGCCAGTCTGTGCGTTGAATCTCTGAGTGTCCCCGGAAGACAAAAGTACCTCGTCTGCACATGCCATAAATGTAACTATGATTGATGGTTTAAACATTGCGAATGGTATGTTAAAATTAACCATAATAATTAATGATTCATTCATCTATCACAACTCATATCATGTATCATAAATTTATTATATCAAAATGTCTTACGCAGATTATATGTAGTTGAAATCACAACCAAACATAACTTTCATACTTATATGTATGTTTTAGAGTCACTTTGTTTGCAAATGCACAGAGTAATTCCTCTATACAGACCACGGAGACGAGAGACTGCTTACCAGCAGGCGGCTCATAATGCTGTTTACGTAAAAAAATGCAAATACACTTATTAATGTAGATACACGAAATAAAACAGATACATTATCAAATGATATTTTATAATATATACAAAAATAAGTAAAAAACAACAAAGTTTGTTTCTTTACTTTGTTGACATTCTTTACTTATTTTTGTATTTTGACTTTATGTACTCTTTGTTGTTGTAGTCGTGTACAACAACGTGTTAAAGTGATAACCTTGAAATTATTCACAAAATCATCACTTTTTCGTTACGCTATGTGAGCGACGTTGATAACGAAGTTTCCCTCTAAAAGATTTCTACTTAACGTAGTCAGTACCAGTGTTAGGCAGGAATTGAAACAAGGATTTATTTCTTCCCCTCAACGATAAAGAACCTTTTCGAAACGCAAGAAGAAAAGAAATACGTTATTAGTGTATTTAAATAATGATTCTAAATTTGAATTTCAATCTGGATGTAGGTACTATATATATTTTAAAATGGAGAGTTTTTTCTAATATTCCAAAAACCACCGTCGCTCACATGCTTGTTAACTATAGAACTTGCTACTTTCGACTTGAGGTTGAGGACTCTTGGGGCTGAAAATATGCTCGTTTGCGTCTTCTGAAAAACTTTTCAAATATTTATTATCATTTTAAAAATATTTTTTTTACTTGTCACTTAAAATGTAGTTACTTAGTACAGAAAAATGTTAATCTATAAAATAAATAATTGATCTTAAGTAAAGGTACCTACTTAAAACACATAAATTATGAATATATATTCTGTTGTCCGGACAGTTAGTGCCGATATTTTCGTATAATTAAAACGAAGCTCATTTAAATATTTACGACGCAAGCCATCTCTTTCAGAATATGTACACTGTCATTTGTTTTCAATTATTGTGATATATTCAGTCAGGTCTCTCTCGCTACCTACCGAACATCGGCACGAACTTTCCGGACAACCTATTAATAATTTATGTATATTGCTAAACTCAACACTCCTTGTTTTCATTCTTCTCTTACAAACAAAACGAACATTGAATTAAAAATATTTTTTCGTCACACGTATGGTTCCTGTTCCGAAAACTTTGCTCGTGAGTACACCTAATAAAGGTCGGGGCATAATTCGGCACGTTGTACAACTAGCTCCAAAGTTTTGCCAATGTAAGGTTGGAACTTTTAACAAGTAGCTCCGTGTTGTGGATTAAACTTGGCTACCGGCGCTGCAAGAGGCTTCCAACTTGGCTCTAAGTTGAGGTTAGTTAATTTTGCAAGAGTAATTTAGAAAACCAAGATAAAGATAAGTGAACAATTGACTCAAGATTCACCTCGCCAGCTATGATATCTCAAAGCTTGATTGCAGTCGTACAGTCGTACAGATTTAGAATCCGGTTCTAAAAATACTCTTGCAAGGTAAAGTTATATCTTCAAAGGGCTTCAGGCAGTATTTTAGTTTAATCTAGAACCTTCATAAAAGTGAAAGAGCAATTTACAACTGAAAATAATTTAACATGAACGATTGACAATAATTAAGTATTAATAGCCCATTTTAATACTAAGAAAAATGTTGACTTTATTTATTGAGCATTCAAAGAAAATAATGTCTATTCGTAGAATTTTTCCATTATGAATATTTCATATTCTAAGGATCTTTTTCGCATGTTAATTTTCTTTATGGAATATTATTTAATTTTCATAAAGGTTCTTCGAATTCTATTGTGTTATTTTTAATTTGTTCTAATGTACATTCTAAGATAAATGTATTCTTTTCTAATGTAATCAAATCACGTGGAACATTTCCAGAACAGTGTCAACATAAGGAGATGCCAATTAAAGCGGCGTGCACAAAGGTCAACAAGTGAAACATGGAGGCTATTTAAGGCTCTGCTAATTGGCCCGCTAGAATTGCAAACAGACTTAATGAGATTTGCGAGCGGAGTCAATTTGCAACTTTAAAAATACACTGTGCGTTTAGCTCCGGAAATATATTACGAATATGACAGTAAATCTTTTTGTTTTAATATTATTATTGGCGTAAAGTATTATTATCTTTCTGTAAAGCCAGCCTGGCTAGCTACCGCTTCTTGTTTGAGTATAGCCCTCAAACAACTCTTTCTTTTATTCCCTTTTATTTTATGACTGACAGCTCATCGATGATGCCTAAGGTGGCTCCTTTGAACTTTTGTCAGCTATTTACATAAATAAACGGGGTCCATGAGCCTTTTCAATCCATATCACGTACGTGGGAACGATGTAAGGTCTCGTCTATCGAAGTTCACTGGATTCTGTATCACCTTTAGTTCGATCTGTACGTTCTTAAGATTCTTTATTTGCCTGGCGAAGTGTCTCTCAAAATTCAACTATATAATGATTTTGCAAAGTTGTAATGTACTTACATTATTGTAATGTACTAACTTTAGTGTAAGTGCCTTTGGTGGTGGTGGATGATGATAATACAGGTCTTACTAGGCTGTAATGACCAGCATGCGACCGAGAGTTGGTGCTGGTTGATAATTATGGCGCTATTCTATTATTATGAAATAAACAAAAATAATTTTCTGCGCAACTTCTCTACGTTAACATCAAGTGTGCTAAATTTCGTACATTGCATAATTGTCACGAAATGGGTGCATAGTTAGCTTCACGTTAAATATATATATATGTTTTAAAAAAATAATGTGTTCGACATTTAAAAGAAATTCTAATGTAAGTATTTTCTTTTACATTAAATAATAACACTGTAGTTGTACCAAAAATTAAAATCTAGGTTATATTCCGTATGCACGAACTACGTAACATGAAACAGGAAAGCAGCCGGTGAAATGCAAAAAATAACACAAAACTTTACGAAATGCTAATACTTATTTTGGCAACGGTACCATGTTTTCAACATTTTTATAGGTCTACATTAATATATTTTCTGGACTTTCATAATATTAATAAATTTGAGGAATTAGTGTGTGATCACTGGGTGCTTAGAAGATTCATTAATTTCGCAACAAAATTTTAATATCAAGATTTTTTTTAAATAAAATATATGTATATAAATAATGTTGGCTATCCCACCATCCCACCCAGATGGTAGAATTCTTAGATGGTAGAATGAACCAAGTAGCAGTGATAGCCTAGTGGTTCGAACGATGGTTCCTCGAACGTGGGGGCGTGAGTTCGAATCCAGCACCCACCTCTAATTTTCAAAAAGTTATGTGCGTATTACTAATTAAATATCACTTCGGTGAAGGAAAACATCGTGAGGAAACCTGCACACCCGAGAGTTCACCTTAATATTCTCGAAAGTGTGTCAAGTCTACCAATCCGCACTTGGCCAGCGTGGTGGACTTATGGTCTATACCCCTCATCTCATGAGAGGAGACTCGAGCCCAGCAGTGGGACAATTGTGGGTTGTAATGATGGAATGGAGAATGAACCAACTCAGTAAAATTCTATTTACTCTACCCTTAAAGCCACCCTTATTATAAACGAACGAAAGCATTGACGCGGACAATTTATTTAAATTAAGAATAAAGCGGTGTCAATAACCTGCTGGAGTTCTCTAGGTTCTCTACACCCTGTACTGATTGATATCTAATAGTGTGTATACATATTTTGTGATAGATTTGATTCACTTAGCCATCGATCACATTCTAGAATCACGAGAGAATTGTATATTGGCCGATGAAGATTTTACGGCCGTTCCCTGGTAAAGTTAATGATAGGTAAATAGGATATGATTTAACAAGGAACATTATAATGTATGTGATTATTTAATATTTGATGGATAATTTAATGATCATTATGAATTCATAGAATGTTTAAACGGTCGTAATTTAACTGGAATGGCAATGACCTCTTTATAACATTCTTTTGATACTATTTAATTGAAAGTTTAACAATTATTGTCATTGTAATATGGTTGTATGTTTTTTAATACTTGGTTTAGAACCCTAAAAATTGTATAGCATTTCTCTTATATTAAAACAAACACAGAAAAAATATATAATTTAATGTAAAAAGATTAGGGGAGATTAGGAGTAAAAGCTATTGAGCTATGCTAATTCGTTTCCCCGTAAAATCTTCAAACGGTTGAACATTAATTTGCAAGCTTATATAATTCATTAATTCAGGAACGGTCTCAATGCCTTTTCAAGTCATCAAGGAAATGGTCAAAACCAAGATGATAAACGTTCTATCATTTGTCACGTTGAAAAATCCAAGTGAACATCCATTTAATGGCACTTTAGCGTGAAGGTTTTATCAAAGATTTTGCTAATATATTATCTTTTATACTTTAAATATAAAATGATTCACATTAAGATATTTTTAGAGAATTCTTATATAATATAATATGAATTTAAAAATGGTTATACTATAACAAATATAAAATATTTATATGTGTTTTTTTCCGAATTGAATTCCTGTTGGCTATATCGATCTTTATAGCTTCACGCGGGTTGAGTGGACGAGCCTGGAGAGACTGAACCAAGAATATTATTCTTGCGGAGAAGGAGAACTAGTTCACCTTCTTCAAAAAGTACCTATAGGTTGCGAACATTTTAAGCTTCCCCTGTGGGGTTCGGATCTCAGCTTAGGACATCGCTTGTTGATGGACATCGAGGCGAGATATATGAAGTACCTATTTAATATTGTGTTTGGTCTTCATGCTTAGTTCTTTAATAACACAACAGAATAGCCGACATACATGTTGTTTTGCACAGATATAGTTTGCAAGTTACTGTAACATAAATTAAAAAATTCAAGGTCCCTATGTTCCTTTTTATACTCAAATTAAAATGACATTAATATATCTTAGATAAGAAATAAACTTACACACTTAGAAAGAAATAAACTTACTCACAAGAATTTTCATCCCTGAAAAATGTTAATTAGTACAGCGAATTATGTTCTGGCTTACGCTAAAGGTAGCACTACATACGTTGATAAGGAAAAGTAATATTTTTGCGACGGATTACAATCAGGTTTATGAGCTATCATGAACATTTCAACTATGAGTCTTGAGTTAGTGGTGCGTGCCGTTATAAATCCGTTATAAATCGGCCATCGCGTTCGGGTGACCAACATTTTAATCATTAGTCTATCACTGCTTTTTATATAATAAATGAAAATTACAATGAAAGTTATCTACAGCGCATATACTTTCGCATTTTAACAAATATAATGTGTCTAAAATTTGATTTATCTAAAATCTCTCTCGGAGAAATTCTTTACATCGTTTCGGGCTTACAGACGTTTGAATAGTCTAATAATAACGCTTACTTACAGGCATTAGGTCTATTTAAACAGACCCTTTTTAAAGAAGCGAATTGTAGACATGACAGAATATAATACAGCATGTATACATGCCTGATTACTTTAGTCGCACAATTTCGTACTGAAAATTTATTACTAAATCTATGCTTATATTTTTAATGCGAAAGTATGTTTCTTTATTTATTTATCCCTCTTTCAAATCAGTTATGGTATGATTTTTGTATGAAGATAGTTAGGAGGATGGAAAGTATCATAGACTACTTTTTACCGTGAAATAACATTATCATTTTTGTGGAAAATCCGTTACTTATTTCAGCCAAGTTAAAGAAAGTGTTTAACAACAAAGCGTTGCCTGGCAACGAACCATAGAAAAGAATCGCAAACCTTTATGTGAACGTTTTTTCCTACGCGGAGGAAAATTATATTTTTGTGGTAATATCGCATGTTCATTTACCAAGGTAGCCTGTTAAGGCTTCCTTGAAATGGTTACAAATTACGTATAACTATTTTGTTGGAAGAATGAGATGTTGGGATTATATTCGTGGATGACAAATTTTTTTAGGTTAATAAATCATGAACTATATTATGTTGAATATTTTACAGAGGGGTGTCAATAACCTCTTTATTGCAGACAGAGGTAGTTAATGAGATAACGGTGATATTCTTTCACTAAACAATACCTACGAGTAAATAGAGTTATCACGAACAACCATACAACACTAGTGTGTTGTGCCTAGTGGCAGTGACTGTCTGCGAACTGTGTTGTCCTGTGTTTGAGTCCCGACTAGATTAGACATCTGACGTTATATTTTTTTTTGCAGAACAGTAGCTGTTAGAGCAAGTGACCTTTACAGCATCACGCAGACAGAGTTATTTGTGGTATCCACGTGGGAATATGAGTGCGATCGTTTATTTATTTACGATTTATAATGTATGTACGATCTATTGCCATGATCTTGCCTAAGAAGGGCATTCGGTATGTTACCTTCTTCTATGCCTTACGCTAACCATGTATAATTGTCTATAGAAGTTCTCATCTTTTAAGCTTTTGCCCCTTTTAGGCAAAAAAAAGCTCCCCTTCCTTCCGGACCAGAAGTTGGTTATGCCTATTGTTAGGTTTGATTAGTTTATGAATGTAAATGTTTAGAGATTATTAACTGATTTTGGTTTATAATAAGATTTTATTTAATCGATGGCATTTTAGATGAGACGTTAAAAGTGAGTGTTGAGAGGAAGGACGAATACTGGGGTTATCAA
The DNA here is from genome assembly GCA_018251375.1 of Calpodes ethlius. Lineage (NCBI taxonomy): Eukaryota > Metazoa > Arthropoda > Insecta > Lepidoptera > Hesperiidae > Calpodes > Calpodes ethlius. Next base: position 8,163 of record DWPA01006318.1, read on the forward strand.
AATAATAAGGCTGATAAGTTAAATTCGTGTTTGTTTTTATTCTATTAATTATATACTTATTTTCTAATAAAACTTAAAATCTTAAATCCAAATCCGTGATGTGATTAAGGAAATAGATCCGCCATTTTCCCAAAAAGATATTCAATACTTTGATCACAGAATCGACATCTGGCAGCGTGGTCGTGGTGGACATTAGTCAGATATTATTTTTCATTCATAATTGCCGAACTTTTCTCTTCGTAAAAGAAAAAAAACTTGAATCATATTCATCTAAATTCGTTATTTTATTTTGTTTTAGAAAACAACATTCTTTTTGAAAGACCCTTTATTAGAGTGTTTTATTACACTATTTACATCATGATACAATAGATGATATACAATAGATAAACAGCGGAGTTAGATAAGAAAAGATACAGTAAATACAAGTTGCAAAGATAATGAATGTATCCGGAAGGTACAGAAAGTAAATTACACACTAATGTGGTTATCCTTTTGCCCTACAAAAAGATTGCAGTATGAGCTACCTTCAACAATCTTTTATTTAATATTTGTTTACATCTACAGAAGTTAAATGAGAGTATGCTGAAACATGCGACACCGTGAAACAAAAGCCGAGTGAAGTGATGCAATAAAATTATCATACTGAATGGATCTTTGTATTGTTCTTTCCTTATGAAAGGACTCTTTAAAATATGGTAATGAAGGCGAGTGTGAAGACGAAACACAATAAGAATATCATTAACCAGTTCTTTTTTTATCTTCGCAGGGTTCTTTAATTTAATAAATATCAGAATTACGAAAAAACCCTTCTATTTATACTAAATTACCTTCCAAAAGTTAATGGTTAATTTCAGACTCAACCAATAATAATCAGACGTATTTTAGCTTAAAAACTTAATTATAAAAATAATTTAACTATTTTCATGACAAACAAAGTTACACACATTTATCTGATTTAAAAATCGATTTAAAAATAAATGTGTTGTACATAAACAGTACATATTAGTATATTATGTTACATTTAATATTGCATGACGTAGACACATACAATTCGTTGGGAATATCATTGTATTAAAATTTAATAATATTCATTTAAAAATACAGAATTCTTGACATTTTAATGTACGTACAGTATTATAAGCTGCGATATCAGTTTCACGTATCGATGGGGCTGCTACCAGAGCGAACTAAGTTAGAGAATAATATCGAAAGTTTTGACCGCCCGCGAGTTAGGAGCATTTTTATTGATATGGAAGTTTCATAATGGAATGGAATGGAAGAATATAATGAGCTTGCTGTACACGGGGGTGAGTTGAGGTACAAAATATCTAACTATTTGTCTGATGTTTTTTAATTGCACTATGTACGATTGTTTTTGCGGGGATTTTTGTATTGTTTTTTGTCACTATCCCTCTATAACTGTGCTTTGGCAAATACGTGTGAAGCAAAGTATTTTTTTTCGGTTAAATTATTATAAACCAAGAAGATAATATCCATTCCCGAATACCTATCACTTTTTGTTTTTCTTCATTTATATATATTTTTTTACTTATCTACGAGCTAAAAATACACGATATTTGATAAGTTTAAAGTCAGTGTTGTATTAACTTTATATTACGATATTTGATTGATTATATTGAATTAAAATAATAGGTTTAGAATAATGTCAATGTAATGTCAATGAGTTCTTTAAGATTTTTATTATGCAATTTTAGATCTCTACTTCGTATATAATTGCAATACTGATTTATTTATTTTAAATAGTTGTATACGTTACGTATGTAGGCATAAAATTACAAGACCTAGTCGGTAAGTTTCATAATATCATATTGTTCTAAAGCGAAGCATAAAAAATATGTAAGCGTGTGATAATATCGCGTGCTTACGATCGCCGACACGCACACAAGTGAGGGAATGTGTTTTTTCTTGACAAAGGAAAGGGATACTTAACCCGTAACTAGAAAGAAAATGGAGCAATTTTCCATATGTAGCAACGTTTTCATCTTACCGAAGTATCCTTTGAAGGTTTCCGTGAAATGTTTACACTTAACGTACGATTATTGCGTTTCTAAGCATTTTTATTCTTAGTGTGTCGGTATTTATTATATTTTATAGATGTGTAGGTGATTCTTACATGTAAATTGTCTCTAGTTTCCCGTACAGGCTATCAAGAAAATGAGATACTTATATCTTTTCCCTCTTTTCTGAAATACAAGGAATGACACCCTGGCTTCGCTTTCCATACTCATAATATAAATGTGAATGTGTGTTTGTTTGTTTATTTGTTTGTCCCGCTTGTACGTCGCAACGAAACGTCGCTATAGTATGAATTTTGGTTTGGAGATTGTTGGGAGGACGACGAGTACTATGGGCGTGTACTTCGACGAACGTGGACGGTGGATCGGTACGTTGGTAGTGTACTTTTTACTGCGAATAATCATCTTATTTTTGAGGCAAGATCCATTACGATGTATATTTTAGCCAAATTTAAGTGTCTAACAACAAAGCGTTGCCTAGCAACCAGTGATAGAAATGTCTGACAATCTTTTTACTTTTTATTGTTGTTCTTTTCTCACACGTGTGAAGCCGCGGGTAACATCTACTTATTTGTATAAAAACAAAGCTACGAGGTGGTCTATTTGATTTTATTCGGATAAGGTAAACTGCAAATAAAAATCCTATCCTCATACACGAGTGGCTAGTAATGTAAATACCGAGCGATATATCATCTAGTAACGGCCAACGGCTTGTACGGGTGCAAGTAAGATTAAAGTAAAAATATAGCCTTACGGTCAGATGCTAAAATGGACATTAAATATTTAAATACTAATGTATCATATATGCAATTGTAAGGTTCAGTTAATTTTAAAATAAATTGTAATATTCATAAATTGTGTAGACTGAGATGGCAACTATTGAATTGGCGCTAGT
>DWPA01006319.1:0-11090 GCA_018251375.1 Calpodes ethlius
CTTAAATAGCTTTGAACGTTCAAACAGCAGTTACTTCACCATGTCCGTTGCTAGAATTACTATCAGGGAGATGCATATGTTAAATACTGGCTAACAAACTAGGCTCCTAAAGTTTATTTCAACGATAATTGAATAATAAGTTCTTAATTCTTTTGCTAACTTTTTGTCTCAAGTGAGGATGTCAGAATCACCAACTTTGAAACTGGGAATGTGTGTGAATTCAAGCGACGCATGCTATGGGGGTTAATAAACCTTTGGTAGTTGGACAAATGACATTATCCCAAGGGCAATTCCGATCAAATTTGAAATACGGTAGCCATACCCGTTTAAGGATGAGATTTTGTCATTAAGTCCTACTGTTTGATAAACTGCAGGATGTTCTTAAGTTTTAAAATCTTTGATCTGAATAGGCAAGATTAGACTTTGGTTTGGCAAGAATAGACACGGCTTTATTTCTAACGGTGTCGTGATTAAGTAGTTACCCTATCAGATTGATCACAGATTATAATTTGAGTAATATATATTGTTTAGGTAAAATTTCACTGTCAGTAATCCTTTCTAGGTATTTTCTTTTCTGATAGGGGCGAGAAAGCACCAACACTTTGTACGAAGATTTCTCCTAAGGGGTTGGTTTAAGCCAAACTTGTGAATAGATGTAAAATTCTGCATACATTGAGCATAATCGGGCGCCCAAAGGCTTTTCACGTAATTTAATTAGATATGCTTTTGTTCCATTCAATTTCTTTACGAGTATTCCTTTTAATTCTATAGAGATACCTAACATTAATTACCGATTCGCCTGCAATTAGAAATACAATGAGTGTAGTTTACTATTATGAATAATAAATACTATTGTTTCACACTAAAAACAACTATCTCAATAGTAAAGCACTAATTAATAACGGAGAAACCAAATAGGTACACGTACAGAGTCGCACAATTTCACATATTTTTTGGAAAATATACTATTTCGCATGTAAGACTACAAAAATATTATCAACGAATGTATGTATATGACCTATATAATGTGATAACCACTCCCAGAAATAGTCAATTTAAATTATCACTTTAGAATATATGCAATATCTTTGCTTTAATGCTTTGGCGGGAGTCTACTAATGTACAGTATGCTGAATTTAGATATTCTTTTTCATGTCTGTCGTCATCAAATCTTAATGTTTTACTATATAGAAATAAATAATAACTGTTATAATTACTAAGAAAAACTAAGTTGGCAAACGGCCATTAAAGAACTGCAATAGTTCCAGAGATTGCGTTCAAAATCCATAAATTGTCTTTCGTGAGAAAATTACTTTAAGATTGCAACAAAGTTTTACCGTGGCAAGCATGTTCGGTCCGTTTTTACAATGTTTTAGGAAGATTCGAATGTGTTTGTTGTCGCTGGTTCCAATCCGACAAACCACGCATAATTTGCAGGTAATTTTTGGATTACCATATATTCATGTTGCATTCCATATATTCACCATTCAAATGGTATATAATTTAGGAACTTTAAAAAAATCTTAAAAAAAAAAGAATTATAAAATCCTAGAACATTTTTGAAATCCATAAACAATGGTTGCAGCCGGGTGTTCTTAGTTGAATTCACGTAGCAGACTTGCTTATTGAGACGGATGGCTATTTTAAAGTAAATTTAGATGAAAGCTTTCAGAATAGGTCAGAGAGGCCTCTTCAGTAGATTACAGTTGTCCAGGTGCAAGAGAACATTAATTAAATACGTATGTTTGTATGCAGTTTACAGTTTTGCTTTCAAAGCTATACCATTCACTTCGGTAACTCCCCCTTGACAAAACGCGTATTAGTCCACGCTGACGTTCCGACAATAAATGGGAAATTACATTATTTTTCTGCACCGAATCTCATTGCCACATATTTTCTGAGCGGGAACGGGAATTAAAAGCGTTTTGTCTAGACTAACAGATCAACTACGATTTGCAGCAATCGCCCGGGCGTAATTTGATCCAGTCGGCGGCTCCGACGCGCGCTACTTTAAGGTCACAACTTGAGTTTACATCTCTGAGTCAGCTTGGTTGGCCACCAGCCACAAATCATTTGTCCAATAATTATGTCCGCAGTACGACTACGGCGTATAAGTTAAGTATTGACCATTTTTTAGCCACGCATATTCTGCTATGAAACCGTGTCTGCGCAATAAACCATCTTTGTGTTAAGGTATCTATTGCAGCTATATTACTGGATGGTCTAAGACGTAATTATCTAATCAATGAGTTCCCTACGTAAGGCTCGTCTACGGTATGCAGATAACTGTAATTGAACATCCATGTTCCCCTAAGCAATTGTGTTAAAAATAGATTTCCAATTTAATTTAGCAAACTATATTCTTCCTTATATCGTTGGCCGATGCCGAGGGCTAATAAAGGCAAGTAACGATGATAGTATGTCTCAGTTACTTTAGGTATAGGTAGGGTGGTTACTGAGACTACGGAGGTTACAGATTTCATAGATGCGAAATGTGTAGGGAAGCCAAGTCGCTATCTTTACAGGGTCTGTTACCATATTATGGGAATCTAGTGACAACCGCTAGTGCCATTTTTTTCATGTAAAGCCGACATTTCATCACTTGATAGCAATTGTTAAGCTATGGAAGAACTTCTGACACTAGGTTTGGACACTAATCTTTTTATCAATTTACGGTAGAGTTACCTACTTGGTGGAATATGTTCTAGGCATCTTGTGACGACGGACACATGTCTTGGGTTGAAGCCAAGCCAGTATCTTTCTGCAAGCTTATGAACGGAAGCTACTAAGGTTCCTACTTAAAATTTTGGTAATACTTTGAAGTGTAGGCGCCAACTATCCTCGAGCGCAAATCGAGTTTCTCTGCTCGGGATGCATCCAGTTTAAATAATTGATAAGTTTATGGCAAAGGCCCTTTCTGTTGGTCTGTGTGTCCTATGACTTTTGTACCACCCAATTTGATCTCATAATACAGAAGATTCTCAAACATGGTGGTCCAAAAATTTTTCTATTATCAAACTGTTTAATTATTCTCCACTTTACATTGTTAAAGTGTAAACTTTAAATAGGCTCTTTATAAGTTAGTGCGCACAATATCATAAACTACATCGCCACTTACCATCAGATGGGATAGTAGTCAAGCATAAAATAAGTCAGTTATTTTATGAAAAAGAAAAAAAAAAACTTCCACACTTAAAAAGTTTTACGAAAATTTAGGCACACAGCTAAATTAGTTGTTACATACATATATCTAAGAACACAGTTCAGGAACATAATTATATTGTTTGCACAATAATTCAATTAGTCACAGAAAAGCAAAGAGAACTAAGAACAGTAAGAAGTAAGATTTTAGATACGTTGATAATTTAAATCTCATTATTATCATAAAGTTCTATTTAACATTCGTTGTTTATATTTTATTTAACAAAATACAAATTTTATATCACACTTAAAATGTTTTATATTAAATATAGTTCTAAATTCAAAGAGTAAGTTCTAACTACAAAGATCGTTCTTTAATTTGTATTCTATGTATATCATACGTGTGAACAACATTCACTAATTTAGTATCTATGTTGATAAATTATAAATTAAATGTAAAAGTTGTTTTTATTGAATGTAATTAATATATATACATTACGAGCGGTGACAGTGACAGTTTTGATAGTCGAGCGGTATGATTGGCTCCCGAACAAAATTCGAATGGTGCACACAAATTTTCATTTGTTTGCAGGGAAAAACTGTACGGGCAGGTTTTCTAAGCGTTTGCCGAAGTAGGGTATGACCTGTACAATCTATTGTGAATAGAGATCTGATCTGCAGATTATCTGAGATCTGTTTTGACTGGAGATTCAAGCCCAGTTCTTAAGTTGTAGCCTGCGATGATAAGTTAGCATTGTGTCTAAAAGTTAAAAGTTAGCTTTTTTGTCGAAATGATTGAAATGATTTGAGGAAAATAATATATTTCTAAAATTAATTAAACCTTGTTTTATTGAAAAAATATGTAGAAAATAAAACGTTATCTTCATTAAAATTATAAACCTACAAAATTAACATTTAATTATTTTATTTGATTTAAAATTCCAAGAACAATAAACTCTACATTAAATCCCGTTCACTTGAAACGCCAGACTTCCGAACTCAAGTGCGAAAAAAAATGTGGTACTTACATGTATCTATACATAATACCAATGTTTATGTGCATTACAAAAAATCTGACGCTTGATTCAGGTAACAATTCTGTTTGATTACTTTATAGCAAAAAGTATCTACAAGTAGGTATGCAATTATAATTTCCACGCCGTTAGCTCAATTGTTTTATATTTGTATTCCAGTACCAATTTATTTGTAATGACGATGGTATCCCTTGTTTATTGCTAAATTAGTATTATTTATCAAATGAAGAAACATAAGCCTGGAGTAAAATGAGTAAATTAAAGCAAAAAATAAAATAAGTACACAAATATATACTTACAATTTTATTAACACTTTTTGACACTTGATCACATAATCTAGAACGTAGCCCAATCACTACTTAAACAAAAAAAAAAGGTTCCCACACGATGTAATTTGGCGCGAAACGCGGCGGTTGTCAGATATCAATGGCGGACGGTTCGGTACTGTGGCAAGAACACTCGAACGTATCACCTGCCGTAACTGCAATTAGAAGGCCATCGCAACACGGTGCCTCGATTAAATATCATTGTGATAGATGCGAAACATTTGCATTAAAATAAAACCAAGACTTTCTTTTGTTTACAAATTGTGATTATGGGATTGTTCTCTGACGCTCAAAGTAGCGTAAAGATAAGACCGATATAATTATCGCAGCTCTTGAATAGGAAGATCAAAAATAGTATAAAAATACCTGCTACATAGAAAGTAGTATATTGACCATTACACTTACCTACCACTAATAATTTTGCTTTGAAATTTCTTATAAATACTACCTTCCACATAATTTTTTTCCCATATCTAAAACCCAAAACCGTAGAGCTGTCAGGAAGGAAAGGAAGCATTAGTAACAATAGTCAGTACTTTTAAATTATAATCTTTCAGATCGACTTTCAAATTTCAGCTTCTAGTACTATGTACTCATTACGAATAAGTAAAGTAAGAGTGAGCTAATCCGCATACGAAGGGACGGACGTAATGTGACGATATGGATACAATTTTGACTACGGCACTTTAAAAATGTTTAAAATACAAAACATTTCATATTCATAAGAGCATGTATTAAGAGAAAAATAATATAAAACATTCTGCTTCCGAAATAATTGAGAAATCTCATATATTTATAGCATATACAATGTATATATATATAATGAGGTTTATATTTGAAAAGTTTAAATTCCTATTGGTGCAACTCGTTTCTTATGTACTCGTTACAATCGGGGAAGGCCGCAGGATGCTATGACTTCCTCGCGTCCATGTCTTATGAGGTAAGCTAAATAAGGGGACCAAAGTATACTTACTTATAATACCTATCTAAATACCTAATCTATTTATAGAGGACGACTAGAATCTCTCGCATGAGATCATAAGATACAACAGATGCAGTGGCGTAGCTTCCCACATAGTTTGCTAAGTTTTTGGTGATTGTAAGGAATCCCATATAATCCAAAACCTCTAAGATAGATTAGCTTTATCTTTGGATACTCGAGTGTGCTATGACAAATGCTATTTGAAGTAGGTCGTGGAGAGGCACTTCATATATTGAGCTATGGTGGGAAACTGTAGATCACGATGGAGTTCGGCGTTGCTCGTGAACCAAGGGGACAACCCATAACCATTCGCAAAATAATTTTGAATCATCTGCATGTCAGAGATATTCCTGATATGTGCAGTTAGCGTAGGTCATGATAGCTCAAATGCAGATTTTGTTGTCGTCTTGTTACGGAGTGTCATTTTACAAAAAAATAAAATAAACGCTAACACATACCATCCCCCTCATACCCCCGCAGTCATTCTTTGAGTCGCGGTGGGCATCGACAGCATAAATAACATGTCACTAACATTAACTATCTAGATATCAAATAAATATCTGCTCCGGCTGGGAATCGAACCTAGGACCCCTCGCTCGCAAGCAGGATCACTACCAATTAGGTCTGTGAACGTAATCTTAGGGACTTTTTTCTTTCGGGAAGGATTTGTTGAATGTATGTAGTTTGAAATGTTTAAACTTCAAACAAAATTTCATATCATACAGTGATAGCTACCTTTTTATTACATTAATCAACCTGCAATACCTGTTATCGTAATTAATCGTCATTATTTACCAATAGTTGCGTATGTATATTAAGATATATCATATCTATTAAGTGTAACGAGAAACACTTGAACCTAAACGTATTTAGTAAAGTGGTTAGAGTGAAATGAAAGGTAAACCTTGCCTTAAGTTTTTCCCTGTTTACCTTTTGTTTGGGGAAAAACCTCAGCCCAATTATATTTGGTATCTCTCAGCTCTGTTGTAAATATTGAAAAAATATCTTCGTTAGTAACAAAGAAGAGAGATTTTTGCGTCTATTTTAACGCCATTTATAACACAATGACTAAACAAAATGAATTATGCAATATAAATAAAATAATTTGAATAATAATTTATTTGAGCCTTGCTGTATACTTTATACTACAATATTATACCTTAGTGAAGGCATTGGCATACGGAGTTATGCAGTTTAGGGTTCAAAATTACAATCAGAAAAAAAAAAAAAAAAAACAGATTTCTATTGTATTTCAATTGAAACTAATCAAATTATTGCTTAAATACGTATTTTTTTACTTTCTTATATCTGCATATCATCATCATTACAACCCATAATTGTCCCACTGTTGGGCTCAGGTGTCCTCTCACGAGGTGAGGGGAATAGGCCATAGTTCACCACGCTGACCAAGTACGGATTCGCAGACTTCACACACTGTTGAGAACATTATGGTGAACTCTCAGATGTGCAAGGTTTCCTCACGATGTTTTCCTTCACTGATGCAAGTAATAATTAACTTGTAATACGCACATAACTTTTTGAAAATAAGAGATGCGTGCAGGATTCAATCTCACGCCCTCACTTTCGGGGAACCAACGTTCGAACCACTTGGCTATCACAGCTTACACATCTGCATAAGTAGCATTATAATCATTGTCCAATTTATAATAGTGACACCTTTCCATAGATATTCCAATAATTGTATTTATTTTACTTTATTTCATGTTATAACATCTGAAAACTTCAAGACAAGGAAATAAATGTACCCGCAAAGAACAAAAAAGAAAACTCCATACATTATTTATATAATTCATTTATTTAAATTGTATAGTATTCACATTGTCGCTACGAGTTTCAAGAGGTGAAACACCAGCTTTACATACAAAAATGAGAACACAACATTTCACAAAGTAACTAGGTATAAAGAGAAATGCAGCGATCCACGAAAGCTATAATAATAGTAACTACGGCCTCTGCTACACGTACTGTGATACGCAAATGAGACTTTAAACGTGTACTTGGCAGTGGCTACGGACTCGGCGACGAAACAATCATAATACTGGCACAGCTCGGCGACTCGTGCGGTCCGCCGACGAACGCGTCTAGGCCGCTCGGGCGTGCGGTGCGTGCGGCGCGCGCGGGGGGAGGCGCGATCCCGGATTGCAAATACGATCCGCATTTCATTTCTAATGTAACATCTAGACGGTCCATCGGCTTCGACGTCAATGACGATGTACCTAATGAGATTTTACACTGTGATACTGCTCAGCGCCAAGTCGATAGCGCATGCGCGAGGGAGCAGGCAGCCGATGACAGTATTACAAAACAATAATCTGAACTATGATACCGTAAGCTATCACAATCGATGACCCTATCGCATTCCCTATCGACTGAAAATCGATAACAAAAATCGATTGTTCATTCGATACGAACTCCGGTAAGATTGTTACAGGCTGAATTGTATTGACTCGTCTCAGCCCTCACGTATAATTCGTAAAATAACACAAGCTATACAATAATTGACTATATACCTTAAACCGCTAGTCGGGTAAAAAAATAATCTAATGTCATTGCAGTTGTGTCCGCATTACGAGACCACCGGACACGCTACAATATTAAACTATTGAGCATAACAATAAACGAAAGGCAGTCAACTTAATACGAATAGCCAATATTTTAAAATGCTACTTTGAGTATAGTGAGATATTGTCAAAGAATAAAATTATTACAGAGGTTCACTCGCGGTACTATGTGCCCTCATGCAACATCGGTATCAACCAAAGATGTCGGATTAATTCTTAACTTTCTCCAAATTTACAGACTATAAACATAGTTGTATTTGGCAAAGATCTACGCCAATATAAAACTTAATTCAAATGGCTTATGAATTTGGGAGACATGAAACATACATATAAAAAGCATGCTTAAGACACGTGTAGCAACCGTGAGTTATCAATTTACGATATTTTTATCATTTTGTAAGGCAAATTATTATATTTTAATTTTAATGAGATACTTCAATATAAAGATACATATTTGAAATAATAATATTAAAGTAACTCTCGGTTGCTTCTTTAGAATACACTACATGTTGTCATTATTTTTAATTGTCTATAGAAAAGGGGCATAAACAATAAAGGGTACCCTCATTCACCTTTTTTCACCCTTTTTGAGGGAGAAATGATAATAACACAACAAAAAAAATGGTTTTCACCAGGTGGTTTGCAGGTAATTTTTCAATCTTTCAAAATGTGTTACTATAAAAGTCATTGAATCAAACAGTTCAAATGTAACATACATGTAGTGTATTCCAAGCCGTACAGAACCCACTTAACATCGATCCAATCCATACTTTAATTATAACTCCATTAATCCTACTTGGCAACGTCATAAAACTCGGATCGACTGTTACAATATATATATATAAATTTGTGCACGTCATCGGACTCTGAGTGAGTCATGTCTCCCAACTTCCTCCTATCCCTGTCTCGCTCTGACCACAGCCCCGCGAGTGCGACCTCGCCATAACTATACAGCCACAATTAATGTGCATTTCATTGTATTATCAATACATTGTTACGTAAATATATTAACGAAAAAAAAAATCACTACAAACTAATCGAAAAAAAATGCATCGTCGATTATACACAGATAATAGGCCTTTGTATAATTTTACAAATACACCAGGAAGACAAAATAAGTGATTGAAATGTATAAAATTTCACGTCAAACATATTGCACAGACCAGGGTGAAGACTATTGCACGAGGTCGAGTTGTGTACTACTGCATCGACGACTCCGTAATGCAATGATATGTTTGACAACAGGCTATAAATCTTAAACAAAAAGGAACCGTTACGTAGTTAAAATAAACAGAACGTCAGATTACGAAAAACTGTACTCGATAAGAACTACACATATATCGCATGTAACTCTCCACACAACGGTCTGAACGTACGTTGTACATGACGTAACCGATGCGTACACACGTGCGGGAACGCGTCCCAACTCGACTCCTACATACGCGTCACGACTCTATACTATATCCACCAAAAAGTCGCATAGCTTAGCTCCTTAACTAGCTTAGAAGGCCTTGTAAACTAACTACCCTTACATCCTTTAAGAATTTCGATTATAAGGTCACCATTTTGTTACGAAAACGTCACTTTATCACTTGAGACGAATTAACTAATTACACGAACAAACTTAAAAGTCGAATCATAAAATTATAATAAAAAAAAAAATGACATTTGATTTTGTAGAAAATCGTTAAGCTTAATCACACACATTAATAGTTCGTTTAGTCTACGATTTCGAGAGAGAATTTTTTTCACTTACAATATATAGAAAAAAAAAAAAACGAAATGAACGCCGTCGACGCCGGCCTCGGTACTTGAGCATACTCCGAAAGCTGACGATCGCACGTTCGACGTATCACGATTCAGTTAAAATCTCGTATCGTTCGTTGCAAGATTCTACGAATACGTACGCAGCGCATGCATCGATATACAAAAAAAAAAAATCAACTCTCGAAACATTTACAAGTCGTTTTCGGTAAAATGATCAAAGTTATCTCTTAATACAGTGGTCGAGGTTCCTAAACACTAAACCAGACTTAGTAGGCACTAACACCGACACGATCGACTCTTAAACGTCCTTACGTTACATTACATGTATAATACATAGAAAACATGAAAACACGTTAGGTTTACTCGCACAATTCCACTAGATGTCTACGCTTGTAGTCTTTATTTTATTTACTGAGATCAATTTTGCCGCTATGCACTATGTTTGGATGGACGCTCGCCGCCAAGCGATAATGTCTCCGCGCCCTCCCCCCACTGCCTCGGCCGACGTTCGTGTAACGCGAAGGACTTTAGGAACATTAGGGTTACCATGGGGGCCAATACGCACTTGATTCTGTTCAATGGACGCAGCTGTCGTGGTCAGTTTGTTGTGCACTGCGCCGATTGGAGAGAATCAATTACAATTGCATCAATACACACGAGCAATCACACCAAGTAAATTATTGCTTGATCAAGAATAATGTCGTTGAAAATTTCAATGGATTACATCATTCGTAGTCGCGGAGGTAAAAAATGGTACAGAAATTGTACTACACATGTAAATATCCTACTAAATAACATTAAATACACACTAATTTTCAAGCAATTATTCACCGATAGCGAATAGTCCTTGTGAACGTCGGGGCAAGGCAGTGGTTGAAGGGCAACTTTGATCACACATACACCACAACACTACGCATTGAAGGTATCACACACGTCGATTTATCCCTTAGATTTGTTCATACTTCTTGATTGTACTTAAGTATTATTATCAGCAGTCTTAATATCTGAATTGCTTCGTAATTGAGCTTGTTCATATAATTGTTCTAAGACAGCAGAACAGCAATGGAAAAAAAATCTATAATGTTAAGGTACTCATTCTAAGGTCCTTGGTCATTGCTTTCAAACATTCTTCTTTATGTTTAATTTTCTTGAGATTACATCCAGCAACTTATTTGTGTTCAAATCAATAGATGTGGTAGTTGCAGAATGGTTCCTCGGCGTTTGTTATTCACTCATAGTTGTTTTTAAACAAACGTAT
>DWPA01006320.1:0-11089 GCA_018251375.1 Calpodes ethlius
GATAAAATATAATCTAAAAGCTATTTGATCGAAATAATTTTTTGTACGTTAATTAATCGATGGAGAACGTCATAAAATTATGAGATCCCTGAGTTTTAGTTGCAATTATAGTATTATCAATCTTTGCGTAAAGGAAAACCAGGACCGTCCAACCATACTCTAGTTATTACGGCCTCTATAAAATTTCCGTTCACCATTACTTTTCAGGTGGTGCCTAAAACGTACACGACGAGTATCCTGGCTCCAATGTTCTCGCTTATATGGATGGTGATGTTCATCTTGTACTGGAGAATTTGGAGGGAGGCGACGTGCCACGCGAGGAGGATGAGGGCAAACACCTGCTGTCCAACCGGAGCCAATGATTGGAAAAGCATTCAGGTATTAAAATCAATATTTTACAGCTTCTTTATAAAGCTTATACGTATGCAAAAAAAATGGGAAAACTTTACATCATGACCATTATTTTTTAAGTAAAAGGCTTTAATGTGTAGTTTTTTAATAATAACTTTGCCCATTGAGTAAAACGAAATATTTTGACCAATCTCACGAATAAAAAAGAATGTCTAAATCAAAGCAATAAATTATTGATAACAAAAATGTTTCAGGTGGTGCTCCTAGTGCTTGGTTCCTTCTCCATATGCTGGATGCCGTTTGTCGTCGTGGCATGTGCGCAAACACTACCCATAGGAGCACTGCACAACCCTGTAGCGTATCGCCTAACGTCATCTCTCGCTATGTCAAATTCAGGCATAAATCCTTTGATCTATGCTTGGAAGAACGCAGGCTTCCGAGCGGCATTTGCAAAGCTACTCCGCTGTAAAAGACCAGACACCTCCGAATACAGAGGCTCCCCAGCGCCAGAACGGAAGAGAGGATCCGTAGCACTACGTGAAGGCTCCATTACACGTTCCAGCGCACCCAGCGGGTTATCGACTTTGGGCGGAAGGCCGGCCAGATTGCTGTACGTGGAACGAGAAACGGACACATCTCGATGCCGGATAATAGAGAACGCAGGTTACACGGACAGTGACAGAGGCGACGCTAACCCTTCGTACGCTCCAGACGGACCTACTCCAGTGCACAGGGCTACGAGTCGCCCCTCAGATGTAGTGTAGTGTTCATTTAACATTCAATAAACGTTCTGTGGGAAACGTGAAACGCTTCTAGAGTTAAAGTTGTTAGTGAGTGTAGGTGGTACCCCTTCGCATTTAGGGTACCCACCTATTCAAGTCTACGCTCAAGTTTTTAAAAAAGCTTTATTGTTGAATTTTTATTGAGAGATTCTAATATGTTCCCTGCCATAAAGAAATTTTAATGTGAAAATGTTCTTTGTCGAGTAAATGGAGATGTTTAAAATTCGATTAGATTAAAATAATTGATGTAAAATAAAATAAAAAAATAACAGATCACGTGGCTTTTAATACAATAATAATAAGACATAAAAATATTATAAGCAATGAAACTATTAATTTCAATAATTTATGATACGGCAGTACATTTAGATATACAAAGCGGTATCATGCGGCCAAAAAACTGAAGAATCAATGATAGTTCTTAGGAAGGTCTACTTCATTGTCCATGATAAGATTATAAAGTATTTTTCATAATTTGGTAACAATTTATTCCCTAAAGTTATAACGCGACTTATTACATAACTAGACACTTTCAATTGTACATATTTTCCCACTATTTATTTAGATAGATAAGTTGTTTTGTATAAATAATGTTAAAAATATATTATGAATTAACAAACTATGTATTAATACTCAAAACTGTTAGGGTAGGATGGTCGGGTCACGCCGAGACACGACGGTATTATGCAAGGTTTTGTTTGAATGTACCCCAAAGCACAGCATGTACACATGTACTGTATACATTGCGACGTAGGCTCGTGAAACAGATATGCGTGACATAATTGTAATTCAATTAGTGCGCGATGAACATTGTTTATATAATACAGATCCAGGTTAAAAATATGTATTTCAAAAGTGGTTTATTTTTATTCTGCAAAACAGTTGGATAACACAACACGATACACCGGGAAATCTGTATTAAGCTGCACTGCGTCGTCTGCGTGCCGCGCCGACTACTGGACATGGGTAATCTCCTCAGTCATGTACACGTATACTGATTCATACGAACTTAGTACTAAGTAGCTTGGCAGACGATATCCTGCGGCGTTGTAATAATATCTGTTATAGATTGGCTAATCCAATGGTTTTCTACATCAGGTACTCCAGATTTACAATATTTATATACATTTAGTAATTGCTCACCATATTCAATAATTTCTGTTATGGTTGCAAATGTCTCTTAGATTTTTTCTGATCCCATGCATAACTCGCATATATTTTAAGCTTACATACGTCTTTAAATTAATATTTAAGTCACCTGATGTTGGCTTGTCACTGTCGCCCATGGGCATTGGGTATAGCAAAAGCATTAATGATGCATTGCGGGCCAAGATGAGAATAATGAAAGAACTGGCTCTCATGGCCCCTAACGGAACAGGTGTAGTTTGGCGGTTGACAAGATTGTGATAGTTAACCAACCATGCAGACTTTGTTACTATAGAACAAGAATACAAGCTTCTCTCCCCTCTTACAACATCCTGGAATGCTAACATGGGATTGGTATACGGTCAAAATGACACACAGTACGCAAAACTTTAAAATCGGTAGAGTAGTTTCAGAGTTCATCGAGGACCAATATCACGTCACTATTGTGTAAATAAAAATTTAACGATATAGTGAAACAGCGCCATCTAGATAAACCGTAACTAACGCAATGAAACAGTTAACTTGGAGCTTTAGCTTATATCTAGTTGCTCGTAAACATCGATAGATGGCAGTAGTATTAACCCAATGTTTAACCGGAACATTGTATACAAAAATAATAAGCATAAATTATGACACTGTGAAACATAAAAGGTAATTATAATAAATGGTTAGTATATATGAAGGGTTGAATCAAATGTATGTACAAAAAGGGAGTAAAACTATGGTTTTGTTATTTGATTAATACACAATATAACTAATTGTCAGTATGTTGAGTGCATGTACTCCATCACTTTACTGCAATCCAGAAAAATTTGTTTTTGGTTCTTACTTATTAAAAATAAAAGAAGTTAGCATAATTCAAGTAAATAATAATTACTTTTCAGTTAACTAATATATTACAATGACTTAATATAATAATAATACAGAGATTCTTGTGTTTTTGTATCAAGGAATAATGACACAAAAGATTACGGATTACAACAAAAGTAATGAAAATAAAAAAACTCACCTCAACTCCGGTCACGCCGAGTGCTGTCACCAAATTCGGAGTCATCCTGAACGGCACCTTCTCCGGCACGCGGAGAGTCTTCCCTTTCTCGAAGCACACGTTATAGTCTATATGAACTACCTCACCCGAAGCTAAGTCCACAAGAACATTGTCCAAATGTCTATCACCCAAACCGATTATGTAACCGATCGCGCTCATTACTGCGACGGAGTAACTATATCGACGCGTCATTTGCCACCATTGCTCTGGAGAAACACTACTGCACCACAACTCTCTCCATAGAAGATCACGCGGAGTCTCCGCAGTTAGCTCCTCTAGTACTTGCTTCAGTATCGACACCGGCCACTCTTTCCGGTTTTCAGTGGATATTCCCGCCTCCTTCAGTAAAGGAGTAAGCTTGTTGTAAAACAACTCCGAGGGTCGTGGTATATTGACGGGTTTATTTAACTTCGAAGACATAAAAACAGCTTCCCGATTTTGCCACCGCTTGTACAACGCGAACAAGGGAGTCACGTTGTCCACCCAACTAATCAGACCCGAGCGAGGTCCTAGTGGGATCACAGAATAATGACGTGCCCTGTACGTTTGATTATCGTTATGCTCTGAATCTCGAGCTAGCATCGTATTTGTTATGGACAATAATTGCATTATCCTTTCATCCAAATGTAAATCCTCCAAACCCTTGAATAAGTATGTATAAGCTTTGCCATCTGATCCATAAAATATTAACTTCTTTGGTCTTGTCTTGGTTGGTAAAATAGCAACGTTGTTTTCTACAGATTTAATTGTAATTCTTACGGTCCTTTGGTTCGTATACAGCCCTGGCATTGTTATGACGGTGTCTTTCATTTCTGCCAATATGGGACTAATATCTGACATTCTCAAAATATAGGACGTGCGCTTATTTACTTTTTGCTGAAGTTTAATTTGTAATTGTTTTAATGGTGCCCATGAATCCTGCGGTTTTTCGGGATTTGCTGGATTTTTCAATTTATCTATAACATCAATAATCAAAGACTGGAATTTATGTTGGAAAGCGGTTTCATGTGGAGTTTCCGGCTTAGCCGATGTTATTTGATGAAGTTGTTCCAAAACAAATACTATAGGATCAAATATAATTCTATGTTTTTCTTTAATCAGTTTTTCTTTATCTTCTGATGATAAATTTGCATTATTTTTTACTTTGACAATTTCCGTTTCCAGTTGCATTAATCGTTTACTAAATTCGGAATGATGTTGAACTAATGTACCAAGACATAATTCGTCCCATAGTAAATTAATCCTCTGCAGTTCTTTAACCAACAATTTTACCTGTAAAATAGTTGTTGGTGCTTGCTTTGCAAGTGTCTCTACCATGTCAAGGAAGCAGGAATTTAATTCATTGTTTATCATTTTATCACTTGCTGCATCTTCTAAGTCCAGATTATTTTCATCAACATCTGCGTCGTCATTAGAAAGAATAGATCTTGCTACACCTAAGTCAGTCAGACTACTTCCTTCGTTTTCAACAGCTCCAACAACAGCAGGGAATGTAATAAGATGAGGAGTGTCTTCTGCTAATCTACAGAGTAAATCAGACACACACTTCCTGACATAAGTTTCAGGATGATTAAGTCTTGAAAATAACTGGGGAATTATTACCTTCCAAGGTTGTGTAGGCGTATTAGCTAATCCAGATTCTAAGACTGTTTGGAGCTCCATAGCATGTTTAACTATGAGACGGAGAAGCCTTAAAGTCGCATTTACAACTGCATTTTCTCCGCTGTGGTTGATATAGTCTGATGCGCAAATTAGCTGCAGGAACTTAAAATAAGCATCAGCTGAGAGTTCAAAATATGAAAATACTCGTTTTTGAGCTTGGCGCCAGATGTCTACCAATAAAGCAAGGTGTTCAGGATAAGCATTATTTAAGGAAGGCACTGTACGTAGGTGGTTTTCTATCATCTCGGATGTATTTATTTCGTTCCAATCAATGTCCTCATCATCACAAGTTGCCTTTGTTTTGGAAAGTATTTCACACACTGCTTCAAAGTCCTGCGGTGAACAACCGATCATCACACTCTCTATTTGCAATTTATCACTATCAGTAAGTTGTTCTCTTGTTTTAGAGCTAAATTCAACCATTTTTCGACCCCATCTAAAACACCATGCAGCAAAATTCGCCCATGCTTTAGCGAGTCCAGGACATTGATTTACTCCGAATTGCAACAATTTTCCAACAGCAGAATCTGACAATGGTATAACATTTTCTGAGATGTTATTATCCACCAAGCCTATCTCGGGCAATGCAGAAATAAGTTTTGTCAATGGCGAGTCATTCTCTAAGACGATTTCAGTTTCGTTTTGTACCCACTTGGACAGAGTCAACAACATTCTAGTACCTCTTTCACGTAGCTCATAACTTTGCTCTCCCATCGCCAATCTTTGTGAAAAGCCAAGTGAAATGCTTGCACACAGATTTATAGCATGTACTTTTGATTCTTCTTTTGCATATGTAACTTTACATAGTTCAGCTAAAGCTGTTGCATTGTTCAAAGTCCAAATATCTAGGTCATATGTATTTGAAGACATAAGAAGAACATTGCTTAACTCATCTAGATTATTTACATTTTCTATATACATTTGGAAAGCCGAATTATGTTTAAAATGCTTCAAAAGTTCTTGTTTAGCCATAATCAAATTAGAATTTTTTCTTGCACTCTTTATGACATCTAAGCGTAAACACTCTGTAAAGAACAAATTTTCTTCTGTCATGTTTAATTTCGTAAAATATTGATTCCACCACAATAAGCGACTAAGATTTTTTATATCTGTTCCATACTTGGTTTCTTTTACACCCGTTGGTTTAAATGGATTTAAAATGAGTTTTCCATTTTTAACGATATCTCTCAATCCGTAATTTGCTAACTGCAACACAGCAATATCTTTTAGGAAATGAACTGTATTTGTTCTAGCCAGCTCTTCAGCATTGGAATTCAGTAATGTTTCACAATCTTTTAATAACATGTCAACTTTATCATCATAATCATTATAATATATATTTAGTGCTGTACATACCATTGTAGATTCCACTTTATTAAGCAAGCCTTGACAGGAACATGTGTTTTTATGAATTTCACGAGATTCAGTATTTAGAATGTCCCAATTGCCTAAGAGTTCCGAAAAATCAGTATTATCTTCATAGAGTTTTAATGCACAGAATGAATCCCATTGAGTTGTTTGTTTCCAATCTAAATCATTTTCCTTCCATTCTTGCATATCTTCCCAATTCTGTATGTGTTTATAGCTTTCCATGATTTGCTCATGGGTAAACTTGCGGACCCTCAGCATATCTCTTGAAATCATAGCTTTTTCTCCATGACTGTCATTTGTACTTCGGTTTAATTTCTTATAATATTCAACAGCTATTTCATGACGAGAATTAGCTTGTTCAGCAGCTCCCTTTAACCAATGAAACTTGACATTAAATGTTTTTTTGATCCAGACATAAAGTCCATGTAATACTTCAGGTTCTTGAAGCTTTATTAATGCTCTTGCCACACTTATCGTAATTGCCTCAATGTCAATGTTTGTTTTAGAGTTAGCAGCATTTTGAAGTATCAAAGAGGCATGATAGACGGCAGCCCCTAAATGACCTGAATATAAACTGTCAGCTAATGCTGCAGGGCGTACTCTTGTCAACCATTCCTCACATGTAGAGCGGTTTGTACGATAAAATCCTTTAATAAGTTTAGTTGGCCCTAAAGGCAGAGCTATTGCAGTACCCTCTCTCGCATTATACATGTATTTCTCTAAAAATATCATGAATTCAACTAGCCAACGTGATCTTCTTTGTTCAGCAATAACAATATCTAAAACTTTTAGTTTATCTGTAGCTGTATACTTTGTTTCTAATGATGTTGTTTCTCTGGCTATTTCTTTTAAAGCACCTTCTATCTTCATAAATGTGTCCTGTGGTTTTCCAAGCGGTGTTTTCAATTTTTGTATTATACAAGCATGAGCTAACTCTGACAGTGCCCAACTGATACAGTGTGATGTAAAATTCATTGCACATTGGCGAAAGAATAATAGGTGATTGTCAACAATTTCAGAGCTCTGTAAGGGCCATGATGACAAAAATGCATCTAAGGCAAAACTTCTGTCATTAGCCATTAAATGGAGTAAACTGTATGCTATAGTTTTGAAATGAGGATCAGACAGTGTTTCTAAGGATCCTCTCATCAAATACTCCTTTAAGGAATTGAGCTTAGAGTCCATGTTAAGCATTGCAAGGCTTGCATTTTTACATGTAAATGCTTTTATTGTTTGTTTGTCTAATTCTTGTTGAACAATATCCCAGGGCAACTGAAATAATATTTCTTTACAGATTTTTGCCAGCAAATAATTTTGATTGTCAATGTTTAATATACATAAAACTGATATTGTTTTCAGTACAACTACATTCCATGTCAGGGACTTATTTTCCAATAAGAGTTGGCAGTTTTTCATCACAAGAATACATAATGCACTATCAAAACAGTAGGCAACTGACAGCATATTAGTCACTAGTACAATAAAGATCTTAGACATGCTGACTATAGGTAAATATTTGTCTAATTGCAAAAATATGTCTGATATCCAATTTAAGACAAGGAGCAATGTTTCTCGGGATGCATGCTCGGCTAATACAATGCTCAATGTATTAAGTATGACTGCGAGATGTCCAGAAGTAGGGCTAGTGCCAGTCACATCTCCTAAACTTAGATTTGACAGTCCAAACAAATCTGTAGTTCTCTGCTGAGAATTTGTCACTAAGTCACTGGAGGCTATAAAATGGCTGTTTTTTTTGCAATGTGAGTAAAGCAAGAAGAGTATAGCATATTGTAAAGCTGGTCTTTCCTTCATCATGGTTTCATTGTGTGGGCACATTTTTATTGCGAGTAGTTCCAAAATACTAGGCTTCAAGGCCCACATGCCTATGATGGAGTTGCTGGCATTAGCCAGCTCTGACAGGCATTGGAGATAAAATATAACATTCTTTTCTGCATCTTCTGTACCTACTTTCTCACTGTATTCTGACTGTATTATTTGTATGTCTGGTATTATGACAGAACATGAGTTTTGAATATCTGTTAAAACAAACTTATATGTCTCTTGCAAAAGAGGAATATTTTTTAAATTGAGTAAGTTACTGTAGATAGTCATGACGCTACATAAAATCTGCTGGCTTTCTGAGTAACGCAGGGGGCGCAAAAGAGACTCAGGTCCAATAGTTTGATTGATAAAATCAATTGGCAAATTTGAGGCAATTTCTTTTATTGTGTTGGAAATAAGATTGATGATACTAAGGCACCCACTTTCATCAATTTGCAAGTAACTTCTCATTTCCATGGTTATCAACGTAAATAATGAAGCTGAACAAGAAAAAGATTTACCTTGTAAATATTTTAGAAGTAACATGATGCACTCATTGCCTGCCAGCAACAATTCTGAGTCAGCTTCTTGTTTCAATGTCTCTATCAGGACCTGGAGGATTTTTGTCAAGGTTTCAGTGAGAAAGGACCATGACACTGTCAGAGAAACATTGGGGCTCAATAAGTTTCCCAAACTTTTAACTACAATGTTAAAAACATTGAGGAATGATGCAATCTTTTGTAGACAATCTTCATGGCTGCTGGCCTCTACATCATTTTCCTTTTTCTTGGGATCTAAATCATTGGCATAAGATACCATATCTTCCACAAACTGGTTAAGCAGATTAACTGAAAATCCAACATCAGCTTGCCAGTGGCGACTCAATTTGAACAGAGATTGAAGTGCAAATTCTTTTATCTTTTTAGGCTGAGCATTATCCACATGCCAACCAACCAATATATCAACAGTGTCTACAAAGTGATTAGCAAAATGCTCTGGGTAAGAGTTGGCTATCACTATCATGGCATTAATTGCTGCAGTGAAAACATCAGATGAATCAGTCCCTTCAATTATAGTCTGAAGCCTTTCTAGAGTGAGTTCGACAAACTCTGATAAAGCCGGCGTTTGAACGTCTAGTTGGAAAGACTCTGTGAAGGAAAGAGTAAGCAGATGTTTAATTGAAGAGTTTTGTGTACTGTATGTATTAGCAATCCAGTCTAGGTGTTTATGAAAATCATGGCCCATAACATAACCAATCCTGCCCAGCACCACAGCAGCACTTTCCTTTGTTTCAGGGCCAGGTGCATCATACAAAACGTCAAGTAGTGATTCTACCAGTATGTCGTAAGATCTTCGTATGTATCGCGCATTTTCTGGCAGCATTACAGCTTCCTGCAGTTTGCTGCATATTTCTAATGATTTTTCTACGTCCACCTCTGCACACAGGCGACGCAATAGTTTCGATATGCGCGGATCTTCGGGAAGATTGACCACCAGGTCGGATCGTTCGTAAAATTTATTGCTGCTCCCGTGCGACCAAGCGTCGCTGTTCGTTTGTGCTAACGATTCGTGGTATTTGTAGGAATTTTCATCTCGCTCTCCCCGTGGCGGGAAACCTCCGCGGCCTCGCCCTCCCCGTCCACCGCCTCGCGAGTGTCGAAACTCCGTGATTCTCCAGCGACCCCGAAAACGTCCATCTCTGTGCGGACCACCAAAAGACGAGGACGTATCGAATGGAGCAACATAACCTCTGACCTTATCATCCGCTGTGTTTTCTTGACCGATTTCGTCCCTATCGGGAGCCTCGGAGTGCTCCGTCTCCCGTGGATTTCTAGCTTTATGATGTGCTGTAGTCGATATCATCACTAGTATTTACATTAGATACGTAAATAAAACCACACATGGCCGCGAAATTTTGTAGAAAGCGATCAAAACTAGGCAGACAAACGTTCTCAGCCCAAATTCTTAGCTTACGACTTACGCCAACAGACAACAGAGACAGAAAAGTGTCATAGATAACGTCATGCATGTCATGAAACGACATTTGTCACACAGAATATTAAAAATGGTTGTCATTCGTGAAAATAACTACGTTATCATTCCTATAGGCATTGGTTATTATTCTTAACCACTTATGATTAAAAGTAAATAATTTTTCGATTAATAATAAACTCTTCTGCAATTTTAACACCTTTATGTGAAAAAATCATGGGATGTAAACAAAACGTTTTTATATTTCTGCACATATTCAAACAATATATATGGAAATAAATAATATTTACTTCTCACATCTTTAAAGCGTAGGCGTGAATAAAAAGTATTTCTATAGGGTGACTGTGATTATTTTAGAAGTAAAGCAAAGACTAGAAATAGAAGTAAATAATGTGGATTCTTCCCTTCAAATATCTTGCCTAATCTGTGAACTTTTTTTTTGACAAGTACAGAGAAATAGTAAACACTGTCAAACAAGCGAAACAGTGATAAAACCTCACGTGGTAAAATAACTTGTAAACATTCGTGAGTCCGATTAATTTCATGTTTCAACAATGAAATCTACTAAACGTGTACATGATTTCAAAGGTAATATTATATTCTAGGCAATATAACAAAAATATCTGTATGTATAACATATTTATATTCGAATTATTTTTAGCTCTTGAACTGAAGCTGAGGGATGATTCGACTTCTCCACATATAATTTATTTCAAAGAACATATAGTGAGAGATCATACAAAAGATAAACCATCGGGAAGAACACTGTTTATTATCAACGTTCCACCTTACGCCGATGAAGAAGGCCTCATCAATGCATTTCGAGAGGCTGGATCCGTGCAGTCTGTCCAGTTCTACACTAAGCCAGGCGCAGGCGAAATAAATGCCCATAAATTCATACAAGAATTACGTAAAC
>DWPA01006321.1:0-11089 GCA_018251375.1 Calpodes ethlius
GGTACTCTTCATCCTCCCAACTATCTCCACACCAAAAATCTTACCATAAGTACGCTCCGTTAATCCTTGAAAGAAGGACAAACAAACAAAAAACAGACTTTCGCATTTATATTAGTATAGATAATTATCGTAAACCGATAACTCATGATCTAATAAAGCAGGTCAGTTATATAGTTAGATATTATAACTCGATTCACATCAGATAACAGTAGTTAGGTCTTGGAATATAATTTAGTTTACTACAAGTGTTATCAATGCAGAATATAATTAATACCTACTATTATGAACAATCATAATAGTGTATCTAAATCCTTTCCTCTGTTATCATTTTATTTCTTGCCAACTACCATCACTATAGTGTGACGAATAACGTAGTTAAGTAGAATGGAAAA
Source organism: Calpodes ethlius (assembly GCA_018251375.1). Lineage (NCBI taxonomy): Eukaryota > Metazoa > Arthropoda > Insecta > Lepidoptera > Hesperiidae > Calpodes > Calpodes ethlius. The sequence goes on from DWPA01006321.1 coordinate 393, forward strand.
GCTGTTTCTATTCTTTTTATGAGTTTTTAATTTATCTTTAGCAGGTTTCGGCCAGTTACAAGAATTATCAAAAAGTTCTCATATGCTTTTGTCTTTTTTTGAGTCTTTGTTTGACGGGCCAAATGTACGGTGTTCATCATCATCTATATCTGTGACACCAAAACATCACTGACACGCGAAGTAATCAGTGTCTCCTAACTATTATTTGCTGACTCTTTCAGGTCGTTGTTAGCCAGGCAATTAAAGCCTGTAATATTGAATCCATCAAACTCCAATAGGGGTTTGTCTCCATTGTCATAATCGTATATAATAAGTATTATATCAAGCAGAGGTCAAATATTTGTACACTCTTCCTACTGTTCGCCTATTGCTCGCTTGTATTGCTTCGCTGGATATCTGGATTTTAAAGTATTTGACTAAAGCTATAAGACAGATCTTTATGACCTAGTAGGCTATCTTTTATACTTAATATATATAATTTCAGGTGTTTCGTCGATTGAACTCATTATTAAATTATTGCTTGATTCATACTCCCTATTATTATTATTATTTCTACCCCCTACACTAGTAACTATTCCATGCATAGGGATAATGGTTTGGTTAGCAAGTAAAATCACAGTTATCAGTTTATCGAGAAAGATATTTTTATAGATTTCAAACAGAATTTTCACTATCACTAAAACAAATTACATTTAGTTGCAATATTAATTTTAGGATAGCACATGGCCACAAAATTCTGAGAAACGAAAATATAGAAATACATAGTTCCTCACACTAAGTTAGCCGGAAAGTCTATATTGTAATGTCCTTTTTCAGCATAGAGTAAAATTATATTTCTTTACAGTAGGCAACCGAATGAGACTTCTTTTGACTTGACCAGTTATATAGCACAGTACAATTATTTCCATTGCAGTCACTTTAAATAGCTTAAATTGATATAAAATAATGCTGCCGATGTCATCTCAGCGGTATTTTCCAATTGATTCGGACACTTGTAACAGAGAGACAAGTAGGTCAATATTTTCGCTAGCTACATAAAATTGTAGTAAGGTTTGTTATTCATTCTAATATTATAAATACTAAAGTGTGTTTGTTTCTTTATTTGGTTTGTTCTTCTATGTCGATATTGTATGATTTTTCGGGTGGAGATAGATGGGAGGATGAAACGTGAAGTTTTTTCGACATGAAAAAACATTTATTTCTGTGGGAAGATCTGTTACGATATATATTTTACCTAAATTAAAGTTTTAAACAACAAAGCAATATAGCAACCAATGATAGAAAGGAATCAACAACCTTTTTATTGCGGTTCTTTTGATCACACGGGCGAAGCCGTGGGTAATATCAGGTTAAAATAATCAAACAATATCAATTCCACAGTCGAGTCCAACATTTATTTACAGTTTTCTTTCAAGGAAAAATTGAGGAGTCGAATAAATAGAAGTTTAAATCGAGAAATAGTTTTAGATTTATGAATAAACTCAATTTATCGTAGTTCTTAACTTTTTATTATTAAATAAAACGATGTGCATTTTTCGGCATTTTGATTTTCATATATGTGCTCACGAATTGTCCAAAATTTAAGTTGTCACGAAAAAAAACTACTTAACACACGTTACGATCCGATTAGTTACATTTGAAAAAAACATAGAAACGAACCAAGTTGTCTACACGATAAAATTAATTTCAATGTTTTGCAATCCTAACCACGTTAGGTGTGTGTCGAATTAATTTCTTCTTTTTTCATCTCTTTTTTTTTTAAATCAGTAAAAAACATTTTTTTGTTTCTGTCAACTATGGTAAATGCTTTCGAAATTAATGATCATGATAACGAAAATTTCTATAATCTTATTAAAATGATCTTAACTTAACTCTCATAAGAAGCCTCATACATGTTATACGTGGATGCACATATAACTGTTTTTCCCTCCTTTTTATATTTACTATGCCAGTCAATTATCTTTTCTAAATAATTTAAAATACACTACTATAATTGTAGTATATCAAAATTCCTAAAGATATTTCATCAACATGAATATGAGTATGAGATTTTCAAAGAGAAAATGAAATTTGCATATAGGTAAACAAGTCGTCAACACGCATTAATTATTACTATTCTTTTATTTACATACCTATTAAGTAGTTAATACCTACACTTAAATGAAGTGCGAATGAACCGCCATTGCAATATAGCGTACTGTTTTACGTATATTCATTTATAATATGTATCTAATTCCCTTATTTTTTTTTTGTTAATAGATCTCTTATTTTTATTCTACAGCAAAATACTTATATATTAAAATTGGTGGAGAATTAGACTTTTAATGTATACTTATTTTATCTGTAATGTTATTTTAATATTTTCTGTAAATTCCTTTTTGTATTTTAAAACTATAAAATTGGTTTCTATCTACACAATACCTTTACTTCATTCGCTTTAGTAGACCGGCATTATATTATTGTGAAAATATTATGCCAAATATAACGCTGAATATATTGTTTACATTAACGAAATTGACTTAAATAGGTAACTAACTATATTGAACGGTACAGAAATGTTATGTTCTCTGTCCATTGAAAGGTTCTTGAAAGAAAAAAAAGATATGTTTGTGACTTAAAAACAATATGAATTGTGTATTTTTCTACTAATTTTAAACAGTTATAAATAATAATTTTACTTACACAATTAAAGTAAGTACGAAGTACTGGCCAAATTCCCACTCATAAAAAATTTAAAAACTTAAAAAAAATATTAAAAGTTAAAATATTGCAATGACACTGTATTTCAAGTAATATCTCATTTCACAACATTTGTACATCAAAAAGTAACCTAACCTCGTATATTTGACTGATGTAGACTATGCATCTACATACACTAAAGTTATAAATTAACGTCACATCTTCGTCGTCTACCGGTCTCAAATAGCACCTTTGGAATGAGGGTGCCGAGTTGTCGACAAGCAATGTGCATCATTGAGTCGCATAATTAAATTCTTAGCTACCAGTAACCAGCGTTAGGTTATGTGTTACGTCAGAACTTCGGCAGGTCATACGATAGTGAGGCCAGCTATCAAAATTTGTGACACTGTAGTGCTTAAAGCGCTGCAGCATAAGTAACATTTTTTATATCACATTACAGATATATTTTTAAAATTGTAATAGGTAACCTAACAACCTTTAATTCCTTACATGTAATTATAATTGTAAATTATTGATTATGGGAAAGATAAATTTATCTGATAAAGTACTGATTCAAACACACACATACTACAATTTTATTCTAAAAAATCTGTACAAATATGTGATTTGATATTTTAATTTACTCAATATAATCCTACAACACGTTTTATTTTAAACTTATTCATAAGTTACTTCATGTTATTTCTAATATTTCTTTTTTTATGCGTCTATCCAAAAATGGAAAGGCAATGTTTATTAAATTATTAAGTACCTACCTATTTTAAATATACAATGAAGACGATGATAATAAAAACTCTTGATTATGATGTACCTATATACTACAGGATATTACTAGAGCAGCGTTTCTTAACTTATGGCCAACGGTCCTCTGGGGGTCCGCGAGCTTTGTTTGAGGATCTTATACTTCATTTAAGGATATTTAAATCACAAAATAAATACCAGTACCCGAATATTATTCCCGTTTATAATATGGAGGTCCTTGAATTGTTTTTAATTTTTAGCAAGCAAGTAACAATTTTTGCGTCTTCAAATAATATATAAAAGAAAAAAACATGCTATATTTGTTATTATTTATTAATTACTTTAATAAAAAATACATTTTCAGAATTTTAAATCTGTGTACGGTCGTGTGTTTTTTAACCTGGTAACCCTAATTTAGCGCTTTAGCGCTAGATAAATATCAGCACTTTGAACCGATTGGTTAGTCAATGACGTTGGGGAGGAAAATGCGATTGGCGCGATTTTTAAATAGACAATATCACTTACACTATAAATTTATTCTAGAATCCGATTTTCCCGACAAGGAAGGATAATATTCTCTTTTCTATTTAAATTACTTATGTTTTCTTCATTAATCTGCACTTTCATATCGTTAATCACAGCAGTTTTATACAATTGCTGCTTAAATCTATACAATATATTATTAACTTAAGTATAAATACAAGCTTAAAATCTGAGACCGATTTCAGTAAACTATTTAATTATTTAATTAACTACAAAGCTGTTCCTTATATTCACCTGTTGAAAAAAATGCCATGCATCGAAAAAGAAATGAAACAAAATATGTAGAAAGGATGAAATTAACGGATGTTTTTGTTAAAGGAAAAGATATAAACGAAACTGCAAACCATAAATTTCAATTTCAAAGTGCGATTCAAACTTTTTGGTAATTAGATAGAGTGCAAAATGGACACCAAAGTTAAAATCAATTTATAGTTCGCCGCCGCCGTCCAGGACTGTAAATTTTAAAGTGTGCCGAATTTAATTTTTACGCCTCGAAACTCGCTTGCAGTTTTAATCTAATTCATATAGATAGTTAACAATTACTTAAAATTATATAAAATCACTGGTATTCACGATTAAAATAGGTTACTTAATCGATTTGCTATTAATACTGTTTTTATTTTTCTTATTACATGTAATTAATTTTAACCTTTAAGTTAATAAGTGAAGTTATAGATCAATAATTAAAAATATGAGTTATAACTTTGTACTTTTAAATGTCGCAACCGTCGGTACCTACATTAAAATAAGTAATTTGTTTCAATGTTTATCAAATATCAAAACCCAAGTATCTCCCACTACCTAATAGGCTCAAGACTCCTCTGATGTTAAGAGGATTTAAGGCTGTAATTTCCGCCAAATCTTTGCTGAAGCCAGTAGCTAATACTTAAATTTTAATACGCACGAAATTATATTCAGGAACTCCGGATGTATTTAGTTAAAGTTTTCAAATCTCTAGGGCGACATGTATTTTCATGGTTTTAGGTTGGTCTATAAATTATAAATAAGTATTGTGTTACGTTTAATACAAAATATCTTTTTGAAATAAACAAAGTATTGCGAATTGATGTCCAGGTGGATTCCCATCCGCTATTTTATTTCTTCATTCATTAAAAGGCTCTTATTTTATATTAGAAGTAGCGATGGAGCAGCGGCGATCTCTAGTATTGAATTGTGTCGTTTAATATTTTAGAATCTTTAAAAATTTGAATGACAAGTAATTTCTTCTTTTCGCCATACAGTAATTTAAGACTAGCCCACCTCTACTACAGTGTAACATAACGGTTTTTTTTATAAAACCTAACAACAAAACACTTAACAAAATAAAGCTAACATCAACTTGTGCACACAGAGTAGAATATTAGCCTCTTTTTAAAACTTAAAAAAAGAAAAAGGTTCTCAATTCTTCAGGATCTTTTTACCGCTCTCTATTTACACCAGCTGGCTAAAGAGAAAAAATAAGGAATTTGCATAAAACGTCGAACAGTGTTTTTTGGTGTAGGATTTATGTGTTTGACTATTGTAGTGGAGTTAACATTTTTTAAAACTGATTTATATGGTTAACGGATGCATGAATTATGACAACTGTTCCTTAGTTAGCTCACCCTTGCCTTACCATGATAAGAAGCATTTAAAAGAGGATAGAGAACCGAAAGTTAATATTTGCGAGAGATACTTTTCTTAGACTTACATTGTATGATTCTAAACAACGTTTCAAAAAATTGGCAAAAATCAAAAACAAATGGTCAAAAAATCTGGTCGAAAATAAAAAAAAAATACAATTAATTTTACCTTACATATACGTATAATGTTTTATTATTAAGTCTTAATTTTAATAACAGTATGTAAGAGCCCAATCCCAAGTGTTAATAAATAGTAAATCAGACACAAATGTCCGAGTAAATTAAGTATTCTCTACAAATTAACACCTTTCATTGCCTTGATCGCTAAAACCATTAATTTACGTCGGCGGCAGTTACATTTAAGTTTACGTACTCTAATAACGTTTCTTTATAAATATACATATAAGTATAATGTATGTGAGGGCAAAGAATACAGACCCAAACCATAAGAGGGAAATTTATTCAACAATAATGAAAGAAATGCTTCCTTTTTTGTTTGCTATCGCAGAACCCTCCCAAGTGTCAACCGATTGGAAATTTCCATAACATTATATTTTTACTTAAGGCTATAAGTTTATTTTGGACTTAGAGTTGTGACACTTTAATTAGTCAGTAATACTTTTATTTTAAACTTTGTTACAAAAACTTGAGTATCGTGGCGTATTAAATCTATATAGCTGGTGGGTTTTGTGATGAATATGGATAGAGGAAAAAAAATTAAACATTTAAAATATTATATATACAATTAAATTAAGTTGTATATTTTTTATTCCCTAAAGATTTTTTATAACATTAATAAGGTATTTTGAATACAGATCTTTACAGATAAGTACCACTTCTAAATTCGGTATTATTAAAGACGGTATGGTTGAGTTGGCAATAGCCTTTGTTACAGGGTTAAGGAAATAAACCTTAGACGCGGTTCTAGAGGTGGATTCAAAGCAATATTTGGATACTACTTACAATAATTTACTTGTAGAGACCCGCCAAGCGCTTGATATTTGCCCGTTATTCAGACTATCAAAGCTTTACTGTACAGTGGCTGTATTAAATGTATGAATATAAATATGTATACACATATAATATTGCTATACTTCTCCGTGTAAACTATAGTTAAAGTAACTAAATCTCCTGCTTGCGATTGTTTCTAAAAGTAAGTACAAATTTATAATGAATTTCTATATACTAGAGACCCGTTCTGCGCTCGAAATTTGACCGTATTTCATAATGTCAAAGGATTAGTTCACATTGACAGTATTTAATCTTTTACACTCTTCAGATTGACAATAAACAACAGAGTATACGTGTCTAATTATCCGTGTGTGTGTGAAATGCATGGTAGTGTGTGTAATGTTGTATTTATTGATCTAATTTACTTTATAAGCATTATTATTGAAAAATATGAGCGTTCTGCACTTCTCCTACATATAAAATATAAGTGTGCCAAATTTCATACTCCTCCTGCACAATTTTCGTAAAAATCCAAAGTTTTTGCTTCACGTATTAATATATAGATATAGTAAAATTAGAAAACAGGAGATTCAACGCTATTCCTATTTTGTAGAAACGAAGCTAGCTGTGGTTTTACATAATCTATCTAATTATAATCTCTGGATAAATTGGAGCATTAAATAACAATCGCGATATAAAGAACTCTAGTGGAGGGTATGGGTAGATAAACTTTATTAACAATTAGTATAAATAGTTAATTTTGTAGCCAGAGTCTTACACTATAAAAAAGATTATTGTTCATTTCATTGGCAGTTTGTTTGAATTTTTCTTCAATTTACTTTATTATAAAAAGTGTTTAATGCAAACCCACTAACGTGCGAGCTACGTTGACACAGGGTTAGTTAATCGATACTTTTTATTTGCTGAGCACACAAAAACTGAACAGTCACATTCGTGGTGTCAGTATAAATGCCACCTCAGTACAATTACAAGTTACATACCTGTCATTATTTAAAAATCTAAAATTAATTCGATCTCGCGTATATTTCGTAAATCGTATCCGCTTACGCCTTTGAATTATCGCTGTTTCGAACGGAAAGTTATACAGTAATACTGGCGAATTATTAAATTGTAAACTCTCCTCTTCAGACGCTTGGTAAAACTCTCGAAGTAAATAGATTTATGTCAAAATTTTGAAATCTCGCAATGCTTCTTGACTCCGATCCTCCAAGACGATATTTTGCGATACATTATGTATTGCTCCGACTCTTGGGTCTCGGATGGTGGCATCATCCAGATGAAGAAAATACAACAAACTTTCCCGGATTGTATTTATATTACGCCATAGTTACAGAAATTGTATGGGTTTTCGGCTTCGTCGGACTCGAGTCGATCGATCCTTTTATTGGAGAAAAAGATTTGGACAGGTTCATGTTTAGCCTCTCCTTCGTCATTACTCACGATCTGACGCTTATTAAGCTGTATATTTTCTTTTTCAAAAATCGTGAGATTCAAGATATCGTGCACACTTTGGAGATAGATTTACAAAGGTACTATCAAAATAACACAAAAAATCGCAGAATGATCAGGATAACACGTATCATGACTGCATCTTTTGTTTTTTTCGGCTGGATGACTATTGGAAATGTAAACGTGTATGGAATTTTTCAAGACCTTCGATGGAAAGCTGAGATAAGTATATTAAATAACACAGCAGAAAAGCCATTTAGAACACTTCCGCAACCAATTTATATCCCTTGGAGCTACCAAACAGATAAATCATTTATACTTACATTTTTGCTGGAGACCGTTGGTTTACTTTGGACTGGACATATAGTTATGACAATAGATACTTTCATTGGATCAGTAATCCTCCATATGAGTTCGCAGTTTGAAATATTGCAAGAAGCATTTATTACAGCATACGATCGTACTATGACAGAGCTATCAAAACGGTTTGACCAACGAGATACTCATGATAATACAGGACCGGAATCTTCCCATTTAATCGATGTTAATTTTTACGATTACAATGAAAGCATCGTAAGAAAATACTGCACCGATGAAGAAATGGAGAGCGCTTTGCAAAACACACTTAGGAACTGTTTTCTACAACATCAATTATTAGTCAGGTAATTACCGCTTATAGAAAGCTCAGATTAATTCTATAGGAACTACGGAACTACTCTTTGCCATTAGCTCAAAGTATGAAAAGATTAATAGAATTTTCTAAATATGGGCATTATTACTACAAAATATAATCTATATTACTTTTTTGGAATGAATTTCGCATAATCAAAATTATAAAACTATGACTTACCCGCATATTAGGTATTTAGGCAACACATAGATGTCACCGACACACAGTTCACTTTCAGAATACAAGTAAAAAACGGTGTGTGTAGTTTCGTAGACATTAAATTTTAATTTAATCAACATAACAACGGTGCCTGCCCGGCGCTCTTAGATGTCTAATGACTGAATATTTAATGAAATATTTCCCTACTACAATATTAACTACCTCAATTTGGTTCAAGTTCCGTACATTATTAAAAAGTTCTGTACCGTTAAAATGTTTGCAAGCATTATATTGTCAAATGTCGAGACTCTTATTAAAACCATTGTTCATAAGGGCTTTATAGCCGCTATTGACCGTATTATAATTTTACGTGAAATAGTGAAAATTATTTTTGCAGTTTGTTTACATGTCACTTGCAAATATTCGACAAAGCTTGAATTTCTTGGCAAACAAAATGTTAGCGAGCTGGCTAAGTTCTCATAACGGGTGATGTAAATTAACTGGAAACAGACGTTGCCAGAGCGGGAGCCAAACTTTGCAATCCCCTATTAAGTAGGCTGGCACCGATGTCGCATCGTTACGACGACGGGTATCCAATAAAGCTGGATAAGATCACTTTCAAAACAATTCTACTTTATATGCATTCCAGCAACTATATACTGAGCTAGAGAAACAGAACGATCAGTCGAAAGTATGGACGTCAAAATACAAAAAATATCGATTTTGCCCGAATGCTAAGGATAAAAGGAACCGAATTTCGGTTTGATATAAGTTGTAATATCTCAGGATTACCGCTCCAATAATGTCGCTTGCTTTTTTCTCACACCTAAACCAACATAATCTCCGATTCATATTCATCTTTCGTCTAAAAGAGTCCGAGGAATACTTTCCCCAATCTTTGTAATATTTGATTCTACTTCTTATAAATATTTAAATTTTCTAGTAATGATAGATTGATATTCTTATTAATTTATACATAAACTTGAAAAAAATAGATATTATGGTTTAGATAATAATTTACGTTGTTTAAATAATATACGTGAAAAACGATCAGAATTATAGGTATATATATTTATATTTATATGTATATTTTTAGATAAAGAGGCTACGCTTTTGGATACATTTGCAAGCATTGCAATTCGACATTAGGTGGCACTGGACGACATAAAGTACTCCAACCAATAGCGTCACCAAAAAAATTGTATTAAGGAACGTAACAGGATATTCCTGATTTTTATGAAAAAAACGAAAATAGCTACATTTCTTTCTCAATCAAAAGACGATTTCCAGTTTTAATACTAGTTTTATTAGATTACACTGTTTTTCTCCAGAATTAAATATATATTTACACGCTAGGACATGAATAGTAATACTTTGTTCTTTAGTCACCTATTTGTTACTAAGTGTAAAGTGAGCAGATTGAAAACGTTATCCGTTAACTTCAAAATTTTCTTACAGTTGCGTAGAGAAATTTGCGAAGACTTACACCTACGGGTTCATGACTCAACTCCTCTCTAGCAGCGCGGCAATTTGCGTAGTAATGGTACAACTTTCGGTAAGATCGTTAAGATATCGTGGGATTTTGAGTTACTTAATGCTAGTCTAATTGTTACAGATATCTTGCTATAACTCAACAACTTCTTTATTTATGACTGCAATTGCCTGTTCATTACAATATTATTTAAATGAACGTACAACGTTCTAGAATTCTTGAATGAATTAGGTAAAATTAAAAATCATATCTTTATGACAATGTTGTAAAAGCTGTACTTAAAAGCTTTATAACATTAAAATTTAAGTAACTATCATAGAATGGTTTGAATGCTCCGCATATTCAAGTA
>DWPA01006322.1:0-11089 GCA_018251375.1 Calpodes ethlius
GCGTGGTTCGGAAAGCTAGCAATAGATGGCGTTGTACTGATATATTTTTCATGTTGCAGATGTTAGGTAAATTTAGTTTTTAATTATAGTACATATTTTAATTATAGTCTGATTTGTTCTAAAATCGCGCTTGTATTTTATTATGTCAACATATTCTTGGGGCGTTCAAAACGTGGAGTTTGTACGTGATGGAGAGGATTGCCTTCCGTAGCAAAGTTAACAAAACATAACACAACTTGAAAGATGACTTGCGTATTTAATCTGGCAGCATCTCAGGAATCTTTAATGTATAGGATGAAAGTTTGAGTTCGGTATAATTTCGTGGGTATATGCATGAATATTTATCGTCATTTCCCTTTTTATTTTCGAAAGTATCTTGAGAACGTGAAATAAATGAAAAAATAAAAAATGTACTTTTTTTTTTTCTTATCAAGTATATTGTAAAAAATCTTTATTACATAATAAGATTCGATTCTGTATCAACTTGAAGCAGTTGATTCGAAAAAAATGGGGATGTTATAAGTTTGGTGTGTCGGTCTTTGGCTGTATGTTTCTATCTGTCTGGATCGATCAGACAATTGGATCCATTTTTATGCGATTTTTTGTTTCAAAGCTGACGTGATTAATATTGTCTTAGAGGCTTCGTTCGTTGTTATTGAGGTATACTTATAGAATCGTGACATTGTAACGTTAGATAGAAACGATTCTTTTGTCTTTTTTCATAATTTTAAAAATAAATAAATATATATGCTTTTATAACTTCACTCATAATTTACAACAAAATGTAAACATTAATTCGAAATGCTTAGAAATAGGAATTTTAGAAATATTATTGTAGGCACGTTATCTCACATATCCCTAAATCAGATCAGACGTCTCATTATATCTAATGTAATCTGATAGATTATATCAAACTGTAATCTAGCATTGTCATAGCCATGCGTGGTTCGCGGTCGGCGGTATCATTGAATATTCAATAAGCCAAATAAATATTGAGCTTGCAAATCTGTTTGTTAGGCAATCGCAGTATTCGACGCCGTAATCAATCTCTTAATATTTCTCCATCCACCATTCAAGTTGGGTTTGCCCCGGAAAGGACGATTCAGTTTTTTTTGTCCCGGGGGGAGCAAATCAGTATTTTTTTCACCAGGGTGTGTATAATGGCATAATAAATATCGCCGGTGGAAAGGCTATTTGGTTTAAGTGACATTTTTATCGATTACACCAAATCCGGGTTCATTCGACGAAGATTTTTTTTTGATTCCGAAAATGTACCTACATAACTCATTATCCCCCAAATTGTCGCTTAGCCCAAACAGCTCTTCATTCGTCGATATGAACTATTACGAACGTCAGTAGATACGTTTTGTAAGACATCAAAAATCCATTGGGAGGGAGGGCGGCTGTCCACCCTGCTCTCCCTCCCTCCCGTCTCGATGCATATAGACCATGCAAATGGAATTTAAATTATTTGTTTGGTATTTACAAAATAGTCTCTCAAAGACAAATTCTTATTCAGTTGTATAAAACTCTTTATAGTCTCTCTGGCTACCTTTTGACAATCTTTCTACATTTCATACTTAAGATGTCATGATTTGTATAATGCCATCTCACTCATCAGGTGGAATGTCATGGACATCGTACCCAAAAAGTCTGAAAGAGATCTATACTTTCCTCGCTGGCGTCGCAGCTTCTAACAAGCAAGACTGCACCCTGTCTGTCATCGGCAAGACAGCTCATAACACAGAAATTAAGGTATTCACTGCTAAATAAGTACTGTGTAATTATTTATATCGTCATCATCATCTCAAACCATAACTATTCCACTTCTGGGATCCGGTCTCCTCTCACAATGTGAGGGGTACAGTCCATAGTCCATTACGATGGACAAGTGCGGATTGGCAGACTTCACACACCTTTGAGAACGTTATGGAGAACTCTCAGGTGGGTATTTCCTCACGATGTTTTCCTTTACCGAAGCAAGTGATAATTAACTTGTAATACACATAAAACTCCTTGGATATTAGAGTTATGTTAAGAATTCGAACCCACATCCCCATGTTCAGGAAACCAACGTTGGAACCAGTAAGCTATCACTGCTATTTATACTTTATTGATCTTTAACAAACAAGCGGTACATAACGAACTCTTAATGCTGAACAAGCAATGATAGTCTAGTGTTTCGTTGGTTCCCCAAACGTGGGGCCCTGAGTTCGAATCCTGCACCCCTAATTTTCAAAAAGTTAGCGTATTACAAGTTAATTCTCACTTGCTTCGTTGAAGGAAATAATAGTGAGGAAACCTGCACATCCGAGAGTTCTCCATATTTTTCTGGGAGGTGTGCGAATTCTACCAATAAGCACTTAGCCAGCGTGGTGGACTATGCTCTGTACCCCTCACATTTTGAGAGAAGACCCGAGCCGTACAGTGGGACAGTTGTATTCTCTATCACAACCTTAGGGATGCGCAGAGAACAATCCAAGCGGTAAAGCTGAGGGAAGAGATAAAATTAGGAACAGATAATAAAAAAATATATGATAGTTGATCGTTGTACCTAACTACACTAGTGAGAAGCGTTGATTCAACATTCGACTGTAACTGATGAATAAAAGAGTTACTTTTCATTGGCATTATTTATTAGGTACTCTGTGTTCTTTAATAAGTAAACCTAAACTCATATTACATATAAAAAATTCGGAAAAAGCCAAAAGTGTATTACTCATAATGCTTATTCAACGAAAAGGAAAAAATAGTTAATGTATACAATATTCGAGCGTATTAAAATAAACAATACTATTTAACTTTAAGGTTAAAGTTTTAAAAACACTCATATTTTTTTATGGATTCCAGTTTTTCGTTAATAACTATTAAACGACAATAAATAAGATAGCCATTTTCAATATAAAAAAAAAACTGATTACATTATAAATTTTCACGTAAAACTATTTTGCTATTTTAAACCTTTTTTCAATCGAAAAAAGTGACGGGATTTATATTTTATTTCTATAGTTTTTTTCCGGTTATAATAACCTCAATCAAGTTTTACCCGTGACATAATTAATTGCCATTAAATTATCTATAAAATGGTGCGCAGAATGAGGTGATTACGTGGATTACCAAACGTGTTATTAATCAAATAGTTGCGCAATCGAGGCTAAACAATTGTTTCTGTATTAGGTCATATTATTATTAAAGCACTATCTAATGCATTATGATTCGTGCAAATTTGTTCGTCCTAACTTAACTAAATCTCAAACGATGTTATTGTCATTATTTACATTACGCAATAGTGAAATACGACTTTGATATTTTGCAATTTTAAAGATGTTGAAACTATCAAGCGGCAATCCATCCAAACCCGCCATTTTGATCGAAGCAGGAATGCATGGTCGGGAGTGGACGGGAATTGTGTCCGTACTTTATTTTATTGAGAGCATAGCGAGGAACTTCAGTAGCCAGCCTTCGTATATCAAAGACAATAACTGGTAAGTTCTTTAATTATAACATACCCATAAACGTAACTGCTAACACTCATATCCTCGCAGTAGGATACTGTGTCGCGGGCGGCTTGGACAACACAAATAACACGTTACTAACACCCATGACCCGAGAACAAATATTGATCTGTCACATAAATAGCTACCCCGGCTGGGAATCGAACCCAGGACCCCTTGCTTCACAGGCAGGGTCACTACCAACAAACCGTCAAACCTATATAATATACCTAGACATTATGTCGTTTCGTTCAGGAAAACTGTATTGTGGTAGTATAGATGTTTTTAATTATTTTAACTCAGTCTAAATAATAATCCTCGGAATGGAAATTTAATTTAAATAAAGATAACTTTTTAAAAGATAAAAAGTAAATACCCAGCTTTTAACACTTTCGAACATGGCGTCAAACATAGACTTATAACGCCTGGATACGTTTTTTAACATCATGATGGTTTAAAGTGACGTATAAAAATACGTACGGGTGTAGTAATATCGTGTAATTACGATCGCTAACACGCTCATGTATGTGGCAATGTATTTATTTTTGACAATGGGAATTGGTACTTAACCAGTGAAAATGGGGATCTTTTTTACATAATATGACAAAATCTTCATCTTACCAAGGTAGCCTTTAAAGGCTTCCTTGAAATAGTTACATATTAAGTATATTTATTACGGTTCAAGCGTATTATTATTATTATTTATTCTATATGGCGTCAATTACCTAAAAATGTTACTTAGTTAACGAAAAAAACATTAATTGATACAGGTACATAATACCTGTCTTAAATCCAGATGGTTACGAATACTCAGTAAAGAAGGAACGTCTGTGGAAGAAGAATAGAAGACTTTTCAGTGGGCCTTGTGATGGGGTCGACCTTAACAGGAACTTTGAGTGAGTTGTTTGGAGTACTAATATTTGTTTTTTGGTTGTAAAAGGATGGATAGCAAAACATTATCTGCTGCTTTATCCTTTTGTATTTAATACCGTAACCCTCTTCAGTTTAATTTCTAGTGATTAATGATGCACAAATTATAAAAAAAAATGCGCGTTTCAGACAAGGAAATATCCTTGCTTTTGTTCTAACTGGCTTTTTTTCGATAGAGTTATGAATCGGAAGCAGATTGAGAGTAAAGTAATGAATCAGGTATTCACCTTAATATATGCGATGTTCAACCGTGCCATTTGTAACTTCAGTGATATTCGTAATCAATTGCCATCGATTAGCTATATAAGTTATTAATCCAATATAAGCTAAAATCAAAGATTTTCTTGACATCTTTAGTTAATTTGCTTCAAGCTGATTCAGTCTTTGTGTCAGCGCCGTCTAACAGAATAGCGGCGAAGAGCAGTTTAACGCTTGCAACTCATTGAGAGACGCGCGGTCATCGACAAATAACACTTTGAATAGTATAAACTATCACACGACTCTGAGACACTTCCACGCACGTTTTCGCTGATCTTCGGGTGTTCTGCGTATTATTTTAGGTTTTTAAATTTATGTCGTATCAGGATGCATTTTAGGTTGAATTTAGATTGTTTGTAAATCTAGTTTCTTCTCTGCTATTCCGTCAGTCAGCATTGATCTTTAGTCCAGATACGGGCGATTTAGAGCGAGTCGTGCCAATATTTGCTGTTTAAACGTTAGTATAGATTAGTGTGCATCCTGTCTGAGCAAACTTATGACTTCTACGATTGATTTCGAATAGGAACGTTCTACTAAGTCTATGGTATCTGGGGTATTTGGGTAAATTATGTTTGTGGAGGATTTTTTATTTATACTATTGTAGTCTGTGTTACTAAAATACTGAAGTAAAATCTATTTCATTTAACATACTTTGATAACTCGATAAACGTTAATCTACACCTTTTTGCATGAACATTTATAATCAATCGGCAAAAGTTGTACTCAATTTTGGAAAATAAAAAATATAAGAGAATGGATTCGTTAACCTTTGGCTTGAGTCTTTATATTTTATCACATTCATCATTTCATAGTTTTGATTTAAACTAAGAATTGTGATGGATTAATGTCGTTATAAATCGATAAATCGTTCATTTATAACCCTTTCACCAATGCTCATTGAGCTATTAGGTGAATTATGTTCCGAGCCTTCCCAGTCATAAAAAAACTATGACCTATAGAGGGCCAAAGGTTCGAAACCAGCTAAGCCAATAAAACAAAACTTATACATTAGTAACCGCCATCGCTTAGCATCGGGATTATCGCAACTTATGCCATTAGCACAAAACTTACCTCTCTTTTACCCTAATAAGGTGCTAAGGTAAAGAAGTGAGAAAGTTCCCACATTCGCAAATGTTTTTGCTGAAATTTAATAGCATATATTTTTTATTTGTGTATCTACTAAAATAAAACTAAATGTTACCCGATGCTTGATTGTTTTAGTAAAAGAAGAATATTTATTTAAGTCTCTGTTAAATGACTCGAACAGGGCCTTGTTGTGCAATCTTGACACACTTTCCAACTATTTCGGCTCACTGTTAGACCAGAAAATAGATTTGCAGTCGAAAATATATTTGGGCAATATACCTATGAACCCGTTACGTAACGGAACGAAATGTTTTATTTCGCTGAACAGAATTCTATTCTAGCTAGCTGAACTGCATGGTCCAAACCAAAATAAAGAACACCAGTTATTTAGAGACTATATTAGTAGCATGGTCCATCCTGATAGTAGTAGACCACTATTGTCCACTCAATTGGTCACCGAATGAACTATATAATATCATCAAGTCCCTTCCGTAAACATTATGATTTCTTAGACGCTTATGGCGTAACAACGACCCGTTATATTTTGTGAAGAAGATATATTGATGTAATTTTATGAAGGGTCATTTGGCCCGAAAGGAAAAGATCCCAAAGTTAGATGTCAATAGAAAGTACGAGAGAATGTATGCTTCTGCGAATTATGTTCAGTTGCAAGTCCAATAGATAAAATTCGGAAAAGTCGGAGTGAACTTTGTAGTTTTTATTGACTTAGGATCTGCGTGGCTAGTGGGGATAGACAAGTAGGTAATCCTCACTGATAATAAGACTATTCTTCTTGACTTTTCCGTGATTAATTTAGAAAATTTTAATGTAATAGCCGAGCAGACATGGTAGGTACCTAAAGTTAATCTTTTTACGCCATATTTCTAAGAACAAAAGGCAGACAATATTGAAACAATCCCTGTCAATAAAGTTATATTAAAATTTGTATTGGGTTGAAAATTAAATTCAACTCAATTTGATGTTATTAATGTACTATTATATTGACGGCTGACTTGATTAATTTAGGGACTTATATTGAATTAAATGAAATATAATTTTATGTAATACAAAATAGTTTATTTTGAAAATAATAAAAAAATATAATTTTTATCAATAACTGCTGTAACCATTCATTCATCATCATGATTACAACCCATAATTGTCCCAGTGCTGGGCTCGGGTCTCCTTTCACAACGTGAGGGGCACAGGTCATAGTTTACCACGCAGCCCAAGTGCGGATTGGCACACTTCATAAATGAAGAACTCTGAGATGTGCAGGTTTTCTCACGATGTTTTCAACCATAAGTGACTTTGAATTAAAAAAATGTGAGCTATATACGCTATGAATCCAAGTTATTAAGGCTTGGAAAAGATGCTAAAGAAGAAAGAAGGATAGCTAATGAAGATAATTTTAGGCATTAACGGACAGGATGGGACGAATAATCCGTTTTTATTGCGTGAAAAATTGAGAAAAAGGCTCAAACGCCTACTGACTTATTGTAACACTTTATGAAGGGTTGTCGTTTTTAGGATTTTTGACATTTATTATCACTTGTAACGTTAAATTTTGTCTTATATTTCACAACTCTCATGTAGGTACTTGAAACGTGATACTTATCTCATAACAATTTTCGATTTATAAAATTGTGGTAATATTATTAAAAAGTGTTAGGTGTAATATGATGCGTGTTGACTGTTCATGTGTAGACGTATACAAGTTTATACTTCGTCTCATAGATGTCACTAAAGACTTAATTAAGATTAAAAAAAAAACATTTTTTTTGTCATAAATGCCATAACAATGTGTCATAACGATTTACCAGTAAACCTTTTTTTTAGTTATGATTGGTGCCACAGAGGTGGTTCTTACGACATATGCAGCCCGCAGTACTGCGGGCCGGACCCGTTCTCTGAGGCTGAATCTAAAGTTATAAAGGTTCGATTTTAAATATTAGCACATTACGATACGTGATTAAAATATTTATTATACGGCACGTTCACGTGTCAAACGTCCAAGTTATATGATTTTTTGAAACCTGACTCTTTTCATAAAATTAAGGAAACTTCATTTATTTGTCCCATTTCTTAAATCCGTTGATTATTGTTGTTTTTTTTTAGTTATTAGTTTAATGTCTCAGGTTTGCTATCTCTTGCAGGACTGTTTCTCTATTATATGAACGGACACTTTCTCTGACTGGTCCTTGGTGTTCTAAAACCAGTACCTTTCAGCACGAAGTTACAACAAAAGCAGCGGTTTTTGTTAGATCAACTGCCAATCTGATCAGTGAAGCGATTGGAGATTTTTCCAAGATATTGGAGCTTACTTCATCTTATTTGCAAGTAACAATTCCCAAAAATATACTTTGAGATAAAAATGTTTAGTGTTTGTTACAGGACCTAATATCATCAAACTATTTCTTCGCGTATGTATCTGTGCATTCGTTTGGAAAGAAAGTTTTATTCCCATGGGCTGACAGGCTAAATCCTACCAGAGATATCAAGGACCATATAGAAGTAACTAAAAAAATGGCAGATGTAAGTGGTTTTCAATAACTTTACTATCTATTAAATTGGAATCTTCAAATCATTTTAGGATTCCTTCACCTTAGATTCAATGCGAACTTTACTTAGTTGGCATTAAAAAGACCAAAATATTTTCGTTAGGTGCTGTAGAAATTCTTTACTATCTGGCAATGTGGTCAACCAAGGTTCTTATGGAATATTTATGTGATTAGCTGACATATGACCAGACGAGCCACCTAATGGTAAGTGTTCACCATCGGCTATTAACACCTATAAAGGGTAGTTGCCTTGAAAACTACAAAACAAGGGGTTACTTGCCTTGACGACCACAAAAGGGACTGAATGAAAGAACTATCTCGCAGCAATCCACAGAAATACCGAGCTAGAACAGGACTAGTCGTTTGCTGACAAATGATAAAGACAAGAGACGTTAAAAGAAGGAAAGAAATGGTGTACATTTAAAAGACTGATAAAACAAAAATGTCTATAGCCATTCCATTAAACAATAACGTACAACAACGTGACCTACTTGCACGGGCAACCCAAGAGACTGAATGTATTGTTTGTCTCGGAAATCAGGACAAATTGGATTCAGTGGAATTTTGGCAAGAAATCGGCTTATGAAGCATGTGCTGATACTAAGAATCTTTTAAGGTTTATATTTGTAATCGATGCGATATTTTTAGGACTGTTCACTTCTGTGTACACATTACGACTAAATAATATTAATGATTTAGTTATTTTTTCATTTACATCCTTTATATTGCTTTGTTCATTTTTAAATGTGTCAATAATTGTTGGGAAATTAATTGTTTTAACTCAAACAAAGTTATATATTTTTACTGGATTTTTTTATTTCCATGTTAGTAAATGTTCGGTGCAGTGAGATATGTTAACAATCTAAACTAATATTATAAATGTGAAAGTGCGTCTGTCTGTCTATTTGTCTGTGGGATTATCATGCTTAAATCGCTGAACCCATTTAGATTAATTTTGGCATTACAATAGGTTGGACCTGGGGGAATGACCTAGGCTACATTTTGTTGTAAAATAAAGTTTTGAAAAGGTGCAATAAGGGATGAAAGTTTGTATGGTGAACGCGTATTAATTGTATTTATATAAACAGAAGTAAACATTTTTATAGCATTGTAAAACAAAACAGTGTTTTTTTATGCTCTTTTATTATTATTATGTAATGTTCAAATGATAAATATATTGACTATTTCTATATTATATTTTAAACTAGCATTTTTTGTATACATACATATTATCAAAGAATTCTTGTATTTAGATAGTCTTGCTATTAAAATTGATCTAGATAAGTATCATCTCTGTAAAATCCGTTTTCACGTGAATAAAAGTATTAACATTTCATGTAACGCCATCTGTTGTTGAGTAAAATACATTAGTATTCAGCCAATGTACACAATTTAAGGTATTCAAAAACAGATGGCGCTGATATACACAGCCAAGCGAAGTTCGGTTGCATTGCTACATTTATTTATTTACCTCATATATTACCTCCATAGAGTACCTACTACTAATAAAACGTTTAATTGTCGTACAATCCGCATCGTTATCTATCTATTCATGTCATCACGACATTGGATCATTTTCATTAACTTCAAGACACGACATCTGACGTCAATGTCAATGTCAAACCGCGGCAAAGTAACGGCTATTAAATTCTTAATTCAAAAGAACACGTGTCCTTTTAAATCAATATATTGTTACTTCGTATGTTTTGGGTAAAATTTTACAAGCTGAATTAAAACTACTTCCTTTTGCTCTACAAATCTGAAATTTTATTGTTTTACGTTCGTCAAATGACAATCCTTCTTTACGATAAGTATGTCCTGGTAAAACTTTCTACTTTGACACCAGACTAGGGCACTCCTCAATGATTAACTGCGTTATTAAAGTTTTTGCTGTATGTGTTTTTAATCATTTAAAATAGTATTTTGTTATTTTGAGAATATATCTCATCGCTGTGGGTGCACCAGCAGCCTTATCCCCGGAAACGATGCCCGTATATTTGACAAAGGCCGTTGCACATTTCGACTGTAAAGGATTGTCTACAATACGCAGAAAAATATTACGTACGGATCTCGTTGCAGCTCCTTTAGAGCGAACACTCGCGTCTTCTCGTGGGTCGATCGAGCGAGGTCAGTAACGCGAGGTCCGTTGGATTGGGGTCCGGGTATCGCAGCTTTGTGCCTCAGAGAGTACGGCAAGATTTTTTCGTTGGTTTCCAATTAAGATATAGTATTGTTATATAATAAATTGTTATTTTCTTGTGTGAAAATGAATGGGTCAACTTTAAAAAAAATAGAGCAGATTAAATATGACAATGACAGTATTACTTTCTGATTATAAAAAAAAAATATTTTTTAATCACATTTTTTATTCATTACTTATTTTACATGACGAGTTTGTCACTGCGAATACATAAACTGCAATATGTAAGTGATTCGCAAAAAATGTGGTCAATCGCCAGGGCCGCGGAAACCGGTCACCACCACCGGACCACCCGACCACCTGTCCCTACACGGTGATGCAATGTCACCAGATTAATCGCCAGCGTGACATGTTGTGACACGCACTCTTCTGCGACAGAGTAATGAGGATTAATTAATTTTTTAGCTACAACAGTCTAATTTACAGTAGGCAAAGAGTTGCTCTGTGGGGTCTACAGACCTTCAGAGGGGACATTGACGTATACAAAATATTCGAAAGTTTTCTAATGATTTGAATAAAGAATACCATTATCATATTATTATTTTTTTTATTATATTTTC